>JAPEUT010000265.1:0-39997 GCA_027946375.1 Neodidymelliopsis sp. IMI 364377
CTCCTACCCATCATACAACCCCGCCCCACCTGCCTACCCAACCCAAGTCCCAGCAGACTACCGCACACTCCCCGGCAACCCAGTCCTAGAATCCGACCCCAACCTCCCCTACGACGTCGTCTGGGTAGACGGCACAACCGACGGTCCAGCAGGCGACTACAGCACCCCCGGTTCTCCAACCGACTACGCCGTGAATTGGCCCTCGGAGTCAAAGTCTGCATCTGCATACCCAGTCTCACAGCCCGTGTATGCTGCAGAAGCCCCTGCCCCTGCACCGACGCAACAATACGACGACGGATCCTGGAGTCCAGGCAAATACGAGAGGAAGGAAGTCGAGGGTGCAAAGTTGCCTGGTACCACGGAGCAGCCTGCGGGGTATGTCGAAGAACCGGCAGTAAAGGACGAGGAGCCGCAGTACGAGCAGTCATGTCAGCTTAGGAGGGTGCGGAAGAGGAGGGTGGGGAGGAAGTAGCGAGGTGTGTTGAAGAGTGTCGAAGAGAAGAGTGGAGGACAGGACAAGAAATGTGAACAGGTGAACTGAAGTAACGACGACCCCCATCCAAGATATGAAAACTACGTAGTAACGATGTAATAACGCAAACCTTCTTCTTTCTCCTCTACTGTATATATCCCCCCACCTCTCTCTATTCTCTGCCACATGATTTATCAAATACACCTTATCGTACCGACAACCCTTGAAAAGCAACAGACGAAAGAAGAGAAGAGAAGAGAAGAGAAGAGAAGAGAAGAGGAGAGGAGAAAGTGTATCTTTAGTATTAGACTAGTTTGTTAATGTATCTATTAATTGTGTAGGTAGGTTGCTTAATCGGTAATTGATTGTATTTATCTCGTGGCTTTTTATCCCGAGAAAGAGTAATGGAGTAAGTAGATGAGTGAACGAATCTTTTAACTATCTCCATCTACTCAAACAACCAGCGCAAAACTCGCAAGTGCCGTCTATTCAACCTAATTCCATTCGAGCCATTCCAATCCATTACAAATACAAGTAATTTACAAAGATATAAGACAAGAAGAAGAAGAAGTTCAAGAGTGATTAATTTGATTTGATTTCATCTGATTAAAATCGCGATTCATTTACTTCTACACTCACCAACTCGGCGAGGAGAAAGTTGCATACACACGTCTACACGTTTCTTCTACATGACAAAGGCTACTACCCAAATACACAGCACAGCGTACAAGGTCCACAACACAACATACCCGCAAGACGACGGAAAGAAGGTAGTGAGACAGTCTACGCCTTGACGGTACTCTTCTTCATGCCCTTCTTGCTCTGCTTGTCCTTTTCCTTTTGCAGAAACTTGCGCTGCTCGTCGGCGCTCAGACGGCCGAGCTTGGCGTCGCGCTGCTCCTTCTTGAGCTTGTCGGCGGCAATCTTGCGCTCCTCTGCTTTTTCCTCCTCGTCGAGGCGGCGGATCTTGGCGATTTGCTCCTCGCGCGTTTGGCGGATGCGGCGCAGGGCCTCGGGGCGGAAGTGCGCGGCCGAGCTGAGGTGGTCGGGGAGACGCAGGAACTGGGTGAAGATGGGGAGCGTGTTGGTGTAGTCGGATTGCAGCTTGAGGGACAGGTTGATGCGCTTGCGGGGCTTGGTGTCATCGAGGCTGTTCGCGTTAGTATAAGGATGGTGGGAGGAGTGGGGTAACGCACGTCTTGGGCTGGTCCATGGGCTGGTCAGTGACAACCAGGGCCTCAAAGGCATCGCCAGCGTCGTTGATGGCCTTGATGAGGTCAGGCGTCAGAAGCGTGTCGGTGACCTCGGCGCTCTCGCTCATGACGGTGGTCCAGACGGGGAGTTTGGCGTGGTCGCGGGTGGTGGTCAGAGACAAGTCGTAGCGGTCGTCACGCAGGCGCTTCATGATGTCCTTGTGCACAACAGCAAAGACAAAGCCGTCAAAGGTGCTGTTAGGGACCTTCTTGGCGTCGGTCTTGCCGTAGGCCGGGGCAATCTTGGTCTCCTGGCCATCGAAGACATAGGCGGTGGCCTCGAGACGCTCCTGCGGGGGCGGGAAGCTCTCGAAGAACAGCGGCAGGAGGTGCTCGCCGAGGCGCAGGAAGGGGTTGAAGCGCTTGGCGAGGGTCAGCTTGAAGTCGACGAAGGCGACATTTTGGCGACCGGTGGCGTAGGTGGTGAACTCGTCGGCCTTCTTCTCGCGCATGACGTTGTCCAGCTTGGCAGCCTCGGTGAGGGCGGAAGCAAGGTCGTCGTTGCCGATGCTGTTGGAGCCGTCGGCGGGCTTGAGGTAGCCAATCTGGACGAACTCGGTCTGGAGGACGGGCGCGTGAGCCTTGGCCCAGTTGCGGGCCTTACTGCGGTTGCGCTTGGTGCCCCAGACGTGGATGACGATGAGGGCAAACAGGAACGGCAGGATGTACATCTCCAGCTTGAAGTCGTCGACAGTGGTGCGCTCCCACACGCGGTACCATGCCGTGTACGGGCGGCCAGCAATGCCCGTCGACTGCGCCGACAGCGGCGTCGTGGCGGCAGCGGCGTGGTCTACGGGCGACGGGTCAGGCGCGCCCGCGTAGTCTGCAAAGTCTGCGTGGAGCGTCAGTGTCTGTGTCTGTGTCTGTTGTGGATTGCGTGGTGGTGAGGGGGGCTGCGCATGGCACGGGGTCGCATACCGCCATCATCGGCAGGCTTCACCACAGGCTTCTGGGCGCCGAAGAGTCCCTTGACAAAGTCGGCCATTGTGTTCTGGTGCCTCAATGGATTGCGCGTGAGGATGGCTGCGGTTGAGGCCAGACGGGAGCTGGAGCTTGGAGGAGCCTCTCGGTAAACGTAATTGGCGCGCTAGCACCAACGTGGGGGACATATGGAGCTACCCCAGCTGTTCTGGACGTCGTGCAACACGTGCTATGTCGTGGATTATGTTTATCGTATTGCAGTGAGGTCTGTAGTGTGGTGGAAGTATAGTGCGTAATTTGGCTTGCAGCTCTGAACTGCTCTTGGTCGGTTCTTGACAGCTCTTGACAGCCCTCTACACAGCTCACACGATTGCCCATCACAGATCTACTCAGTACACTGCACATACACCGATTCACGCATCATGCGATTCTAAGACAAATGGAACTGATATTGCAGGCTCTGTTGTTTGTACATTGACTCGAAATGCCTCATGCGGCCTCCGCGGATATCATCGCATGTAATCTAGTTCTTGCTGAACCAAGTCTTGTGTCCCTGCTTGCCGTCAGTTGCTGGATTCACGCTCCTCTCTCCAGTCGACTTACGAGAACAAGACGGCCCATCATGTACATGGAAGCACTCAGGGAGCCGAAGAGAACGACCTTGTAGGCAGGAATCATCCACTTGCCGCGGGCCTAGTCACTCGTCAGTACTGTGCTGCCTTGTCTGATTCCTCCCCAGCTGTTTTATGCAGTCGCTGTGGCAGCTTCATCGCGCGAAGCTGGCCAGTCCCTGGCCCAGTCCATCCAATTCACCTCTTCCAGCTCAAGCTCAAACGTCTCAAGACGGCGAACGCACCTTCTCCCAGGTCCTCAGGCCATCGTGCTGCTGGAATACGCGCTGGTAGTGCGGAACTTTGTTTTCGCGGAAGACCCAGCTGCAGGCTGTCAGTACAGATTATGACTGGTGGGGCCAGCAGCGCCGTAGAGCTCCCAATTCGCGACGAAGTCGGTTCGCGCAGCTGCAGAGAAGACATACCCTGCCATTGTGAAGAGTGGAGAGGTGTATGTGCGGTGTCGCGGGGGCAATGGGTGGATTGGTGCTGTGTCGGTCAAAGTGAGGTTGTGTCGAATGATCCGGCAGCAGAAGGAGCGGCGTCAGGGCTTGGCAAGCACTAGCCGCATTGGGGGTGCAACTTTTGGAGGTCGCAACGCGAAGACATGCAACACGCGCCTCAATCGTCAATGGGTCCCACGCACACTCCTTTACCTCGAAGTTAATGCCACCGGCCTTGGACAGGCTCCTCGCCTCCCCGTCGGCCCTGAGACTACTGCGAACCATTGTCGCCGCCCCCGAGCTTCCAGCATGCCATGCGACCGTTCAGCGCTGTGCAGCTAAGAGCGTTGCAGCTCGGAGGACCTATACAAGCAACCGTCTAGTGTCTGCAAGTCGCAAATGGCGGAGATGGAGCGAGCAGCGGGCCGTCGCCAGCGAGCGAGAGGACATATTGAAGGCACTGTTGGAGGAGGATGCTCCAATCAAGTCGACGCCAGAAGCCAAAGTTGACGACACGAATGAGAACCTCCAAGAATCGCTTGGAGACGTCGACGCCAAATGGGCTGCCAGACTCGCCCACCACGAGCGCCTCGACGGCCGGCGAGGCATACAGGCTGTGTGGAACGCACGCCGCAAGGAAGGCTACCGACTTCCAACCGCCGAAACCGCAGACGCCGATTTCCTGTGGGGAACGTTCTCCAGACACCCCAAGCTTGTTCCAGACGTCTTGGACCATGCAGTCGAGCTGCAGCAGGAAAGCGGCCACACATACCCGTATCTATACAGGCTGATCATGGGTTATTGGCTCATGCGGAGTCCAGCAGACGCACGGGAATACCACCACCAAATGCTAGTAAAACTGCGGTTGAGGAAGCTGCCATTGCGAGAGCTTGTACGTTTAGCGCAAACATACGGGGATACAGCGTTGGAGCTACTACTAGACGTCTACCGCAACAGCAACGAGCGCGACCTGTATGACGAGATTGTACCGTTACTGGTCAACAGTGGCAACATTGTCATGGCACGTCGATGGCACAACCTCTGCACTCTCCGAGAAGACCTGCCATCTGAGTCTGTCGCTTCCAACCCTGCCGTTCAGATATTCACCGCCGAGTCAGCTGCCCTATCGAACCCAAACATCCGCTTCGATAAGAGTAAGCGTGAAAACCCCAAAATCAACAAGCATCTCATGCATCGACTGCTTGGTCGCGACACTGCACCTGTGCGGTTTGAGGACTCGTTCACTGCGCGCATGTTTGCCACAAAGACCATCGCCGTTGACTCCATCATCAAGGGCCTGACCATGGTGGGTGTCAACGAGATCGGCCCTCAAGCTGTCTCGGCCATGGCCTGGCGAACGCAGCCAGTGACGGAGCTACCTCGACGATTTGAGGATCTGCGGGCTGCAGGCGTTGCACTTCAAGGCTGCGTTTTCTCCCTAGCGCTGGAGAAGTTTGCAATGGAGCAGAAATGGGACCTCGTTCGAAGCATCCTGGAGAGCGACCAGCATCCGGACGTTTACGGGCAGGCAGATACGCAGCGCTCGCTACTGGACTATTATCTGGAACAGGAGGACTGGACCCAGGCTCAGCGCACACTCGCCATTCTTACATTGTTCCACAACAACCCCAGCCGCGAGTCCTGGAACCTTCTCCTTCAATTGCGCATCAAGCGGTCCGGAGGGCAGGACGTCTTTAATACACTTCTCGAGATGCGCAGCCACGGCATAACGCTTTCGAATGACACAATGATCGCTGTGAAGGGCATCTTGGCCACACGACAACGAGGCCACCGACCCTCAGCCCGTGCCGGGTTCGACGATTTGCGCTTCGTCACGCGCTTCTACATGGTCGCGCTCGAAGCCGGCATGGCACGTGTTCCACCACGCGCCTGGCGCGAGATCATTCGGCGCTTCGGCATGCAGAACCGTTTCCGTGAGCTCAAACGTCTGCTACTGTGGCTATTGTGCTGGTATGCACCACTACATAGCACCGAGTTTGCACATCTCCCACGATCGCCGTTCCTCCTAGGAGCTACAAGACAGTTGCAGAAAACCTACTGGAGCAGCGACAACTACTTCCACTTCCCCAACGACATTCACCAAGAAGACTCTGAGCAGCATCCCGTCCGCATCCTCTTCCCGCCGTCACTCCTGCAGGGTATCCTCGTTTGGGGGTTCCGCGCCGGCGGCCTACCCAACGCACACCTCGAGCAGACCTTCATCGGTTCCCCCGCAGCAAAGCGCCACCACCGATGCAGTCTGCTTCGCAAAGACATTCTCCGGCGTCTGGACTGGACCGCCGGTCTCAGACTTGTCGTCCAGCTGCGCGACCTCGGCGTGCACGTACACGAACACACCATCACCAAGGCACTGCAGGCTCAACTCGTCAATCTTTTCGGCCACGGCCATTCAAGAATCAAAGCAAACCGCATCTTGGAGCAAACCAACAAAACACCATACACCGAGTACGTGCGCGAGGCCAACACAATCTGGGGCACTCCGCTGCTCACTGAGCCGCAGGAGCTGGGCATCAGTACACTGGGCGGGCACTTCTGGCATCCACGGTTCAAGAGGAGAGTTGCTAGGAAGGGATACATTAGTTTGAAGCAGACTATGCGTGGTGAGTGGGCGCATGGGGACGCTGAGGCGGGTCCGGAGGCGGATGCAGATGTGCACACTGGAAACCCTGCACTTGACGAGTTGCAGCGCGTCGCTGATGCTCAGAAAAAGGCTTCGAAGAAGTGAGTGCCTGTTGTAACGATATGCTGTTAGAGTAGTTGCTGGTATGGATGTGGTGATAGATACCCGGAATGGATGCTCGCCGTTTGATACATCACTTGTGACCTTTCTAATCATGTGATCTCTGATTGACATGATATATATCTCCCGCCGCCCTCCTTCTTCTGGTCTTCTTTCCCTTCGATCATCTCTGCTGTTCTTCTTCTTTTTCCTGAAAATTTGAACGGTGGTATACATGTTTTTGCTGTCCTGTCGACTCCCCAAAAACAAATCTGAGAATCCGGAAACGGAAATGGGGATTTGAATATGGAAAAGGGAGTCTAAAATTCTGCGACCAAGACGACATGGTTTTCTCCCTCTGAGCACTTCAAAAGCTTGAAACGATAACTCGATGTGTTCTGCCCTCTCTCTCTCTCTGTCTTTCAAGGAAATACCAAAAAACGGCATACAACACCCGTCATGCCGCTTTTTTGCTGAAGAGTCCAAAATCGCCAGACCTTCATTCCTTAGAAAAGAAAAAAAAAGCCGGACAAGTGTTTCAAATTACATGCATGGATTCTTCATGTCTTCGCTTCTTCTCTCCTGCCCTCTTTTTCATTCAATGGGAGGCGTGGAAATCCGAGATTTGCAAAGTCATGGATGTGTTCTTTCCTTTCCTGAAAGTCTGGGGAAAAGTGATGTCATGGGAAGATTTTTTTTTTCTGCTTGTGATTACTTGGAAATGATGGTGAAGCAAATTAATGGTTTTTGCTCTCTCTCTTTCTCTTGAAAGGAAACACCAAAAGAACATACAATTTCTGTCCATGCTGTTTTCTCGCCGAGATCGTGAAATACACACACACATACACACAAAGTTATGTGTTTGTCCTCTCCTTTTCCAATCTCAGGGGTAGGGTCAAGAATCTGAGATGAGAGAATTATATGGACGTTCTTCTCTCTTGCCCTCCAACAGATTACTTTCCAACTCTTCAACATTGTCAAAGATTTTGCTCAACTGATCACATGGCCCAGGCGCTCTGCGCTTCTCGAACCGCGTATTTGAAAATCTGACGTCTTGTTCTTTGCGCTACAGACAGAAGCATGCCAAACAAATGGAATTGAAATCTGTAATGACCGAGTCTGATGTGTTGAAAGAGAGGAGAGGCCGATGTGATGGTGTGTGTGGTGTGTGGTGCTGGCACTGACGGGATTGAAAGCCATGGTGAGATGGGTCATGTTCTTTTCTCTCCTGTGGAAACTAAAATCTTAAGTAACTCAAAGGTTTTTGCCCTCTCTTCTCTTCTCCTCTATTCCGTGCAGAACCTCAGGTTTGAAGCACAGACATGTGCTTGTGATGTCTTTCTCCTCTCCTCTTCTCTAGAGATTGAAACAATCGACGAGCGGCTTCTTTTATTCTTTTCTATACCGAAAGATGCACTCTTCCTGAAACATGTTGTTCTCTTGCTTCTCTTTTTCTCCGCACCATTCGAGAAAGCCAAGAAGAATTGCTAGTCAATCTATGCTTTACTCGCTCTTCTCCTTTCTTCTATCTGATCACCGCTGCCGCACCTTGGACAGCCGTTAGTTTCTAAAATCTTAGCCAACCTTCACATGAGCTGTCTCTTTTTTTTCTGCGCTGCAGCTAGCATTCAAAACAAATCCCCCCGCTCAATCTGTTCTCTACTTCTCCATTCCAGCAGATAGTTGAGAACTCGAAATTTGGTCCTCTACCATCAAATGTTCTTCTCTTTTCTTCCGGACGATGAAAAATAACATATTTGCATTGTATGAGTAGCGTTGCTTTTTCTGCACCGCTACAGTTGAAACTGATCCGGAATCTTTTGATGTTTTGTTCTCTTCTGTCTCTTCTACCTCTTGCTGAATACAATCATGGATTTGAAAAAGGATTCGCTAAACGTTTATGTTCTGCTCTTTCCCAGAAGCCCATAAAGACGACGAAAAAGAAGTATGCTGTTTTTTTCTCAGCACCGTCGGGGAGAGTCGAAAGACTCGCTAAACCTTCTTGTGTTCTACAGTCTTTTGCTCTCTTTCCTCAAAAATCGGAAGACTGCAGAATGTCAAACAATGTATTTGTCTCTTCTCCTTTCTTTAGTCCTATTGCTCTTTTTCAGCAGCTGGATGATCTTCAAAAAATGAAATGTTTGGAGCTTATGTTCTTTTCTTCTGTTCTGGAGTTTCAGGACTCTGCATTGGTCTAAAACGAATTTGGCCTTCTTTGCGCTGCTAGGGAGAGTCTGAGTGTACAAGAATCTCGAAACCTGGAGATATCTGTTCGCTCTCCAGGGCGATTGGTTTCAAAGGAACAAAGATTCGAGCCACGTCTCTCTTCTTGCTACTATTCCTATTGCTTTAGTGAAGCTTAGCACCTGAGACTCCACTTAAAGAGAAGTTCGCTCCATGTTTGCCTTCGTCTTTCTAGAAGTGAGACAAGATCAGTCATCGATTCATGAATTCCTTCTCTTCTGCGTGGACAGAAAGCGTCGAAAACGTTGAGCATCCGAGAACATGGACTGACCTGCTTCTCTGCTTGGAAAGTATCAAAGAACGACGGTGTTTGGGCACTCCTCTTTTCTTTTCCCTGGCCACCGCTCCGTTGCACCCGAATCTCGAAAAATCGAAACTTCAACGTTCTTTTCTTTCCCTCCAGAAATCCAACACGTATCCCCGCCGATGGTATGGAGACTTTTCTTTCGTCCATATATAGATTAGTCTGAAAGCGCTGCGTGATCAGGTCAAGATCTTTCATGTTTTGCTCTCTCCTCTAGAAGTTAAAACTTGATATCTTTCTCTCTCCTTGCTCTTCTATTACAACGAATTTGCTCTTGTGGTTTAAAAACTACAGTAAGACCTTACATGTTTTCTTCCTCCTTTTGAGCGATCTGAATCAAACATGCAAGAGTCAAATGGCTCTACTCGGCATTGATTCCTCTATGCCGCTGAATCTCGCAGAAGACTTGAAGGGGCTCAGCATCTCAGCTATCCTATTCTTTTTCTCGAAAAGCTTAAGAGACTGAACCACAAGCCATATGGTTCTCGCTCCTCTTTCCTCTTTATTCGCTCACTCCAGGCAGCAATCAGACATTCAAGAAGCATACATCCTCAACAATGTCCGCCTCAGTTGCCTCGGTGTCGTCAAAGGATGTGTTCTCCCCTTTCTGCCCAGAAATCTAAAAGCTGAACCCGGACAACACATGAGTGTTTCTTTTCTCCGCGTCCCTCTCAGCTCGCCATTCCCTCTAAGTCCCTGGGTTTTAAGACAATTTACATCAAGCTGATGCGTTTCTTCCTCCTTTGCCTCCAAATTGGCTCGTCACTCTTTTACACCAGGACGGGCGTCGTGTCTTTCTCTTCATCCCAACGCTGCGGTTGAACCGACGCGCCATCAATCACGTTCTGCATGAATCAAAAAGCAAAACTGCAAGACCAAGATGAGCATCTTGTGCAGCCTGGCCAGATGCAAATCTCGCGCATCAAGCACAAAACGAGACTTTGGTAGACCACGTTCGAAATGCACTACTGCTGTGGCTATGTCTTCCCGCTTCCTTGCCTCCTAGCGACAATCACTTGGTTCGGCCGAAAATGGTTCATTTCCAAAATTTGGTTGCGATGTTCTTTTCGATTCACTCAAACTGAAAACCCGAATGCTGCGCTTGAAGCGTAACATCGATAAATTGCCATCCGCACCTCCTGGACGAACCTCATGCTGTTTAGCTTTCTCTTGGATCTCTTTCATCATCCTTCTATCAACATTGGCTCCATTATTTCCTCCCAGCTACAAAAAAAAAAGTAGATAAACAATGCCATGTCTGTTGCACTCTCGAAAAGTTTAGCTCAATGAGTTGGAGTTTCTTGGGGTTGGAGGACTTCATGATCTTTTTCATTGGACTACCGAAAAAATGCGCTTATCGGACTATGTTCTGCTCATCTTCTGAAAATTTGAAACGACAATGAGTATTCAGTATGGTCGGCTGTTCTCGTTGATCTATAAGAACTATAAAACTAGGGCAGAAGATGGGACCATGCTACCTTCGTCAACATTTACCTCTCTGTCGAGCATACAAATGTCCAAGCACCTTAACAATACACTTATCTCTTCTTCATCTAAACCCATAAATACTATTCGAAAAGATATGGCAGGCTATTCATGCTACGGTCTGCTGCTCCCCCCCTACTAAAAGTTCTTTGCGCTCCAGTGCCAGTCCTATGGGTTCCTACTGCGTGTGCTATGTCACCCACATCTGGCATCAAGCACCAAAATATCAATGGACCATGTTCAGAGAACCGGCGCTGGAGCCGCTATGAGCTGCACTCTTGCCCCTCTGGCGGAATACTAAATCTTACTTTCATTAAACTATGGTTTTGTGGCATTCCTAGCGAGTATATGCGTATCGACCACTTTCTTTGCCGATTACCCACACCGAACTATTAATAGACGAAAACGAATCATGAGGTTCCAAAAACAGGTTATTAGCCCGCTATATGTGCGCCTTCGCTGCCAGGCTTCGGCTTCTTAGTCAGTGCATTTGTCAGTCAACTCCCATTAGATGCTGAGGGCATGTGACAAAAAGCTCTTATGCGTTACAATCTCTTCACTTCGAAGTCATGGTTCAACTTCATCTTGAGATGCGAAATATTTTAGCTATGTCCAATGAGTAAGAATTTTGAGAGGTCAACCGTGTGTGCTCATGTCTGTAGATTTTCTTCTACTTCGCTATCAAAAAAAAGTACTACTAAGCATGCACCCGTTGTCGATTCACAAAATCACCATTACAAGACCTGAAATCAAGGCTCCTGAGTACCATGCTCGAAACTTTAGAGTTTCCTCAAATTTGTGTAACAGCCAATCTCATCTGCTGTCATCTGTGTTTCGCTATCACCTGCGTCTTAGTGATCTATAATCCTATATAGTGTGCATCCTCCCGTTGTTTGGTTGAATGACGCAGGCGCTGCGCCCTCGAAGCCCCTCAACAAGCATCAAACATATTCGCCTCCAAAGGGGTTACTTTGCTGAATAGATCCACGTGGTGCTTGCTTTGCGACTATAGATATAGAAATAATTCTACACTTTTGGTCTTGGTTTGGAGTTCAGATCAAAATAGTGAATATGCTTGTCAATTCGAAACGATCCAACCAGGAGCATGCACCGTGCTTACCTCGACGACAACACATCGTCGCATCGTCATAGCCATCAAATCATCTCCAGCCACAGCGCTTGGACTGTTATGGCATGTTTCCTCATCATGATAAGAAACACCAAGATCCAGTTTTTTTTTTCAGGCAGCATTATAGCAATTGGGCTCACTCTACGCTGTTCGGCGCCATGACAGATCAGGGGCTAAGCACAGTTGCCTGATGTGATCACGCGTATTACCCAGTGCGTGAATCTACGTCTGTAAAACTCAGAGGTGTCGACTGATGTTCACATAGACATTCGTCATCTTGCTAGGACTACTGGGATGTGTTGTTGTCGTTGCATCTTTCGTGGCGATACTCACCGCAAGTGCATCCAGTATGCCGAGTGTGTTGCCGTTGGAAGAACTAACGCAAGCACGGCCAGAGCGGGTATGGACAGGTCTCTCTATGGGCCTCCCGGTGTCGGTGAAACCATCCGTTGTGTCGGTTTCGTGATGAAGTTGAAACTGCGGGGTCTTGTTGATCTGTTCTCTACCTTACGATGTTAAGCATGAAGGTTAGCTGTGACAGCACTAATGGGCCTCTTTAGCCCACGAAACTAATCCAATGCGGTGATTGCCCGTCAAGGTAGAGTGACGTAGTCGGTGAAAGCCCCAGCGTACCTGAGGTAGCCACCGCGCTCGGGAAGTGGTATGCCGGACATGGCAGGATCAGCACGAAGGATCAACAAGCTCGTGGGGATGTCTAGGATATTCATATCCAGCATCGTGAGTCGTACGAGAGGTGTTGAGTGTGTGACCTGACAGATCGCGAGGTATGGGACTGATCGAGTGGGACCGAAGTGTGTGGCTGACAGCGGCAGACCAGTAGAGATGCGGGACTCGAGTGGAGTAGTCGTGGATAATACTCGAGACCATCCGTAAGCGGTGTGAGCCTCAAAAGCCCACCGAGATACGACTGGTAGGGAGTAGATGCCCTGTCAAAAAACGCCGAACAGTTGGACAATGTCAATGCTAGCGACCGAGGAGGATCCGACGGTGATGTCGGTTGAAGCTGGAAATGATATGCAAACGTAAGTACCCCACTAACATGGCATTTTGTAGAGCTGTCGTGAGGCTGTTGGGAGATCCTGGTCGCGATATGTAAGCTAGCGGATAGTAAGCGAGTTACTACTTGTTGATGGTCCTCATTGGTCAGTGAAGAGTAGCGGTGTAAAGCGGTGAATGCATTGAAGGACGGCGATGTGAACAAAGGCGTTATGCGCCCGCGATTGCAACCTCGGTCGGGCTTATCCTCGGATGGTTTGTTGCAGAAATCTTTACGGACGCGCGCGCGCGACCCGGATACACTGAGATTGGTTGCGAAGTTGAACGAAGAGCACGTAATATGGCAGCGTTGAGAACAGCAGCAAAAGCGACAATTGCAGGATCGGTGACTGTGATTGGTGAAGAGTCTGTGAAATTACCTGCGCAAACTTTTGTGGTTGATTTAGAAGGTAAGCTGATAATTCTGGCGCGGTCATGCTACGGACCTACATTCGCCACTAGAATTTGGTAGTAGTCGAAGTGTATGCATGGTTATGGTAGAGCTCGAGGTTGTACCATATATGCAAGGACAACACTGTATGAACACAAGGTCCAGATCTCAACATTTTCTATCAGAGACGTGGAGGTAGGACAAAGTGATCACAATGTCTGTCGGGTGCTCCGAACAAGGGGTTCGCATCAGGCACGACGTGACACAGCCTTAGAGCGATAAAGTTCTGACTCAAGTGATGTGTACCAGGGTAGAACGTGCAATAATATCAACGCCCCGGCTCTCAAAATCAGTGAAGAGCAAAAAAGGAAGTGGTAAGCTGAGTTTGAGGCTGATGGTGTGGTCAGTCATGTGTCGGTATGGGCTGCCGGAGGATCAATCCTACTGACAAATTTCAGCCGCGCTTAGTTTTATTGCTCCTTGAACGGGTGGTCAGAAGGGGCCCATTCGAAGGCTGATGAGTGGCTGGCAATTTTCGTCCTGAGAAGGAATTGGGAGAACTTGGCTGGCTGGCTACCAAAAGCTGGCTGACCACTGGTGAGCAAACCTGCGACATCCGATCATCTGTCAGTGTGCCCGGCTAAGCGCCCCACCACATCAATCAAAAAGTCGGTATAGCGGTAATGATGTAGAAGCTTGGAAATCATTGTAAGTCCTTGTGGTGTACTGTGACCACGTCATTTGAGACCTTCACCAAGTTTCTTGTATGTCTATGACTGTTTGAAGGTATCTAGTCAACAATCAACAACTAGGAGAAGGTGGTCAGTTTGGGCAGCCTCGTCACCTTCTTGGGAGAACGCGCACGCCGGCTGCCGAGAGCGAGGGGAGACACACTCTTCGACCTGTCAGCTTGCCCACAACCACAAGCGAGCTGTAAGTGAACATTTTGGGACGAATGATCTTGACAAAATAAGTTCGGCGGAGAAATGTGAGAATGAGGCTGGGAGTTGAGGGCGCTGATCAGATGTCGCCTTGGGTGTGTGCCCCGCACTTAGTGCTGGTGGACTAGCGCCGGTCCTTCTTTCCACGATCCCTTCCCTTCACGTCCTCCACCTCTTTGCTGCATGTCGGTTGCGCGACTCGCGTTGGTGCTGGCGCTTCAGTAGCTGAACTATGGGCGCTTTTTGTGGGACTTTCGATCGACATGACCTGCAGCAACGCTCAGTTCTCCGTGCTACAGCGTCTGGTGGCCGATGCATTTGGGCGTGCATCCTGCAGCTGCGATATCCTACTAGGTCATCTGGTAGCCTACCGTGGGGCTTTGCACCACACCCTTTCGGCGGAAATGCCCACTTGACCTGTCATTCCTCTCCCTGCGCCTTGAAATTCCTACCTTTTTCGTACACAGCGAGCTAAGCTTTCCGTGCTGATCCGCTAATGTAGGGTATCCTGGACTAGATGGCTGCGGGTGGTATCTTCGCTTTGTACCCCAATGTCTATATAGTCCTGCATGAACCCATCATCTCGGTTTCAGCACTCGGTGAGTTCTGAGGAGGATTTCCTGGTCACAAAAGGTTACTCATTCCATATCTCAACACTTTTTGCCCCTCGATTCGTCTTCCATTAGGCAAACACCCCACCACCACCCAACTGTCTCACATCGACACTGCGCCTTCTTGTGACTCGTACCCCAGTGTCACACATAAAAGAGTTTTCCGATCCGCCTCTACAACTGGCATTTTCACGGATACATCTGTCACTTCTACAACACTGTTCTCGTCGAACAGCTACTGCGGTCACTGTGCTGTGTTGGTTACTGACCGGCTGTGAGCCGGCAAAAGAGAAAGGGGGACCGTCCAACGTTACTATCTCAAAAGTCAAGCTTACCGCTGCATCATCACTACCTGTTCGCCACTGTTCTCTTTTACAGATCATAAGGAACGCCATCTCAGCTATGCCGTCCTACTTGCGAGCACCGTCAAGGTCTTTCTCGTTCCCACCGTGCATCGACAGTGTTGAGGTTGAGCCTTCATACGATGCTGGTCTTCCAGATATCGATGATGAGCCCTTCGCTCACTTCCTCACACCACTTAGTGAAGAGGACGACCCATATGATCCTATGTCGTTGAGTGCAGGCATCGTCATCAATGATGGCCCACGCACAAGTAAAGCCTCTAAGTTCAAGTCCAATGTCTCGGACAAGTGGGCACGTTACGTCAAACAAAATCACACTCAGCTGCACACACGATATCATGTGCCATCAATTCCCGAAGAAGACGAGGAGTCGTTCATGAGCCTCGACGACGATCGTCTGAATTATACACCACAAACTGTCGCGCACACCTCTCCAAGGATTACAATCACGGAGCCAACACGCGGTCGTGCGCAGGAGCTTGTGCAGCGTAAAGAGCGTAATCGACGCCAGCGATCCTCACGCACACTGTCTGGCCATCGTCACTCATGGCGCGAGCCAAGTCCTGAGCTCTTCACTGTGGATGAATCAGAAGAGGAGGAGGCCCCAGTGGTTCGCCGCTCAAAGACCCGCAAGCCCAAGGATGGCGCAGAGCGGCGGAGATCATCAACCCGCTCAAAGTCACGAGCCAGAGTCGACGCAGCAGAACGAGCGAGGTTGTGAAAGAGACGCTGTCATGTAATAGAAAACAGACCGAGGACTAGCATTGGGAGGCGTTACTGGCGTACTTTGTTTTACGTTCCTGCATCACTCAACGGCGTTTCGTGGCATCGATGGCATAGCATATTTGGCATTTGTAGGCGTTTTTGTGTTTTTCTTTCTGGGCTTGCTGCACAGCATAGCTAGATCAGCATTGGGCGGCGTGATGGTGTGAGCATTTACAACGGTAGTGCGCTACGGCGATATCGTATTCAGCGATGAGTTAGAACTTGCGAACAATTCGAAAATCATCTTGATCACTATCTACAGCTCCTTCTGTCCGTGCTGCTGTGATCTTCGCCATCTCTTTGACGCGAGCCAACCCTACGCTGACCCCCACACTTACCTCCGCTAGTCCTGCACACCATACTTAGTGCAAAGTAATGTGACCTTACCCCGCGTCCCTCAAGGCGATCCACGCCACTTTTGCGTACGCAGCGCCGCGTTTGCCGCAAATTATTCGCCGTGAAACGAACACTCCAGCTAACCTCCGACATTAGTATTGTTGTAGTGAATGCGCCTCAGCCGCACCGCTTTACCTTCTACAGTCGAGCTTTGAGATCATGAAGCTCAAGCTGAACCTTCCGGAACGAACCTGTCAGCTGTCACTCTATAAAATATTTGTCTCAGCCGTCAATGCAAGGAGATCCACCGCGGCTCCTCCCGCGGACTCACAGAACTTTGCAAGTTGCCTGATGATCTTTTACCCTCCGTAAACTGTCCAAGAGAGGTGGTGCGTGATGGTACGTACATGCGGACTTGTGTTCGGCGATATTCCGTCACGAGGGGCCGCAGGTGATAGGCGGTTCCAGGTGCTCAATGGATAAGACGTCTTGGCATCAATCTATGGTGAGACTTTGGGGAGTCGTGTACAGTGGAGGCTAAGGCGCAGGTGAGGAGACGGTGGAGGGGTAGGCGACGCGAGCTGGGTCATGAACAGTGGTTCAAGATGGGTCAGGCAGGGTATGTCATGATACATGGTATCTACTACAGATAGGCGGCCCATTGCTGTATCTGGCCATAATCATTACGGACACCTCATATTGACACGAATGCAGTGTCGATCGATCACAAGTGCCTTGAAGAACGTGCTCCACTTAAGCTCTAACATCGAGCAGTACATAGGCAAGAGCACCTCAAAATAGTCGACGAGGGCTGCGTCAGTGGTGTAAAAGCGTAACCCCATTTGAACAGTCGACTCATCAAATCGTGCTCGAGGTAAGTGCGGTATGTCTCGATGACCGTGCAGTCTCACCTTTGCCCTGCGTCGGATAGCTCTACTGTCTACCGTTGTCGATCTCACAATCGCTTTTGTGACACCATCGTGCATACATTTTTGGGTAATCGGTCTCCAATCACAAGCTCCAAATAACATAAATTTTTGCTTCGGGCGGATCCCAGAGCCCAACTACACGTTGCGCATTCTCTTGCTTGGCAATGCACATCTTTACCAGAATGTCTCATACCTGCAGCGCGCAAAGTGGTCGCAGTGTACTGCATATTTTATGTTAGACTCTGCTGGCTGTCAGACTGGAGGTGCAGATCTTTGAGCAAATCGTACGGTCGTACTGTGATCATACATTAACCTACGCCATTGGCTGCTTTTATCCCAGACCCTGGGGCATTACTTCGAGATTCTTTGTGCGTAAAGTGACAAAAGACAGTCGTGCTGTCAGCTAGTTTATCCTTCTCTCCCATCCAACCAGGTTGTGCAATTGACGCATCTCTTCGCCTTCTCGCTGATGTACTTCCTGCAGTACTTGCACTTCACCTGCCTCTTGACAATGTTATCCCCACTTGTCCTGCTGTAGGTCATAGCAATGATCCACAGACTCAGGGCTATGAGCAAGAATCTTAATATCTTGTCCAAGAAATTTCCATAAGCCAGAACTACAGCCCCGTCGTCCAAGGCTTGATTAACAGTGTTGTAGCCAGTGCTGATTGTACCGTTATAGTGTGGACCTTTGTGCAGGACAGCAAACTTTTCGTCCAGGTTTCGGCTGAGAAATGGTAAAAGCGAAATGATAGGGAGGATAATATCGGAAACGAGCGAATTGGCGCATGCAGTGAACGCAGCGGCGAGGCTGAGTTGCGTCAGTACACTTCTGAAAGGAACCACCAAAAGAGCCAGGAACGCCAAATCAGTGTTATGACACGAGCTAAACGTACATCAATCCCACAGCTACCTCGAGCACGTTATCGCGCAAAGCAAAGTTGCTGAAGCTATCCCAGGCTTTCATGGTACGAGTGCGTGCCCCATGTTCAAGCTCGTGAAGCTGTCTCTCGGTATTCTGATTGAGACGAGGCATAATGCGATGTCAGTAGTAGTCGTATCGACAGAGGTAGGGCTTGTTGATGAGAGGTGTTGGAGTGTGTGACGCGTCGACGTCATCAAAGCACGCTAGTGAACCACTACTACGAGCGTCCAGACGTTTGTTCATGACCACAATCTTATACTGACAGACCGGAACCCATCAATACGATCCCCACTGCTTATTCGTTGGTGACGCCTGGAGTGAAGGCACGATGCCTCCGAATGTTAAGATTGGTGGTGATGACGCGGCCTCTTCGCACCAGGAACTAAAAAGTGCGAACACCGATAGCCTTCAATCAGGACGCCTTAGGAAATGTCTACGAGCACACGACACTCTATTGCCTCTGTATACAATAGATTTGGAAGCAAGGTAGTTCTCACGACACGTCTGGACATCCAACTTCCGGACTCGAATTTGTGCCACGTCGCTTCCCGGCGGTCTATTCAAAGCACTCGTAGGAAATTTCTTGGACTCGTTGCACCCGACGATATCCAGTCATTGGAATTTCTCGATTCCGACATATCTTTCGCCCTCGATGTTGAATGCCAGGTCCGATGTCGAGGCTACCGAGTAGCAGCGTCACCCAGTCCCGTATCATAATGGCCAGCGGAATCGCCTCGAAGGGGCCCATTCGGCGTTATTATAGTTCTCGGGCGAGGCAACTGCATGGTTACTCGCAACAATTTGTTGGACTAATCTTCGTGCATCATATCGCCACTCAATCACGAATCCGTGTCTAGGTGCCGAGGACCATTCTAATAGAACTACGAGTATTTCAACAGTCTTATGGACCAGGAAGAGCTGAGTATGGTGCCATCGAATACGTTTTGCAGCTCTTTCTGTTGAAGTGTGCACAGCCGGCAACCTGTGCGGGTCTAAGAGAGGCTGCGGTGGACAGTGGAAAGTTGACAATATCATTGTTCGACACAAAGGCCGTGAGCAACTAAAGACACTAGCTTTGAGAGGTTCTGCTGGTCCGAACGCAGATGCCGACTATCGCAATTGTGGAGACCGATGGTGAATCTAGGACGCACCTTGCCCTTCTTGGCGTTTTCACCCTATCTGGTCCACCTTAATATGATAACTATGGGGTCATGATCATTACGCCGCGTAAAGCCTCAGGCAGGAATAAGCATATTGGACTTCGAATCTCGAATTCATTACGTTCAAACCGACCGTGCCGCATCGGTTGAGGACGGAAAGCCTACATACGGACGATGTCCGACTGCAGTAGCATCCATCGCGTGTACAACGAATACACGCCACTGAATTGCGAAACCTCCTAGTCAATGGCAAACTATGGCACCTCCGAAACGCCAAGTAGTCAAGTATAAGTGGGCGGGACCCAAGAACTCTTGTCGATGCTTGTCCAACGCCCATAGCTTGTGTCTTATCCTACGACAATATCTCTACCCGGGACAGGATCATGGGTATGGCTCGTCCCTGAGAAGCAGTGATTCTTCTACTAATGAGATGTAGCTTCCAAAAATGACTTACAGGAGAAAGACTTAGAGATAGCCTCTGCATCCTCACGTCATACTCCTTCCGAGGACCACACGGCTCCCACAGAAGAGGAGCAAACAGCCTTGCGAAAGGTTGCTGGTGGGATTCCTCCAGTCACCTTCCTGATATGCTTCGTCGAACTTGCCGAACGGGCATCCTACTATGGCGCGAAAGGTGTCTTCAACAACTTCATGCAGTTTCCCCTTCCGGAGGGTGGGAACGGATCAGGTGCTGTACCGAAGAGTAACCCGAACGGTCACGCCGGCGCACTGTAAGTGAGACTCGATGTCGTTGACTGACCCACTGCTGATGTTACATAGAAACCAGGGTCTTCAGTTCGCATCCGCAATGACCATTCTTTTCACCTTCTTGTCATATACCGTCCCAATTTTCGGCGCTTGGTTGGCTGATGCTAAGACTGGCCGTTTCAAGGGTATCGTTCTTGGATCTCTTATCGGTGGCTTAGCTCACATCATCATGATCGGTGGAGCCGCTCCTACTGTGCTGAAGGCTGGCAACGGTGTTGCGCCTTTCTTGATTAGCTTCCTCTTGCTCGCGGTTGGCGCGGGTGTTTTCAAGCCTCTTGTTGCTCCTATCTTGCTGGACCAGTATGAACACCAGAAGCCCTACACCAAGACTCTCAAGAGTGGGGAGAAGGTCATCGTTGACCCTGAGACCACGATCCAGCGTATCTTGCTCATCTTCTATGGCTTCATCAACGTCGGTGCCTTCTTCGCGGTATGTTGATATATATACAATTTTGCGTACGATACTGACAGTTCATACAGATCGCAACTACCTACGCCGAGAAGTATCTTGGCTTCTGGATCGCCTTCCTTCTTCCCGGCATTGTGTATTTCCTGCTGCCCCTTCTATTGATCTTTATGAACAGACGTTTGGTCAAGAAGCCAGCAGTTGGATCAGAGCTCGCCCAGTTCTTCAAAATCATCGGTACGGCTATCAAGGGCAACAAGGGCAAGCTCTGGGGCAAGGGCTATTGGGATGCTGCACGGCCCTCTACACTCGCTGCGAAGGGTCATACAGTCACCTGGACTGACAAATCTGTCGATGACGTTTATCGTACGCTTGAAGCTTGTCAGATCTTCTTGTACTATCCCCTCTGGTACTTGAACGATGGCGGAATCGGCGCCGTCCAATCCAATCAGGGTGCTGCCATGACCACTGCGGGAGTACCAAACGACCTACTCAGCCACTTCAACCCACTCACGATCATCGCATTCACACCAGTCCTAAGCCATGGACTCTACCCTCTTCTGCGACGGAAGAACATCAAGTTCGGACGCATCCACCGTATCACAGTTGGATTCATCATCGCAGCGATCTCCGGTGCCATCGGCGCAATCGTGCAGTGGCGTGTCTACAAGACCTCCCCTTGCGGCTACAACGCATCCACCTGCGATGGAGTCTCACCGATTACCATCTGGTGGCAGCTCCCCAACGTCATGTTGGGTTCCATTTCCGAGATCTTTGTAAACGTCACTGGCTACGAGCTGGCGTATGCGCGTGCGCCCCCAAACATGAAATCAGTCGTCATGGCCTTGTTCCTCTTCAACACTGCGCTGTCGCAGGCCCTTGCCGAACTCCTCGTTCCAGTCATTGCTGATCCTCATCTCATCGTAAGTAAACCCTTCTATCTTCGTGCATCTTGAGACAAATACTGACTCGTCGAACAGTGGGTTTGGGCCGGTCCAGCCATCGCTCTTGTCTTCCAGACCATCATTTTCGTCTGGAGACATAGTGGCGTCAACGGAGACGAATTCATGTTGTACGAGGATGAAGCAGCCGTAGAAATTGTTCAAACCGTCGATACGGAGAAGAAATAGAAAGGTGTTTCTGTAGGCTAGCCAAGTAAAAGCGTTCTTGAATACACAATATCACGCTCTTTACCTTACTTTACGCCAATGCTAGATAAAATACTATGCCTTCCCATCTTCTTTCCAATGACATCAACCCGGTTCCAAGCCATGCGCATTATGCCAACCAGAACTCACTCGATGATGCAGAATCACACTTGTTCCCGTCAACACAACACTTCAAGGAAACGTTCTGAACCCAACTTTCTCCACCGTGGTCTGATCACAAAACCCAGATCGAGTCCTCTCTAAAGATACCGTGGTTAACTCCTTCACCTCGCTTCACCTTCCAGCCACTCCATCCACACATCCTCTCCGTCAACTCATCCTATTCCCGTTCTATCTAGAAGAGATATCATACTAGCTTCGACACTACCAATGCCGGCTTTTAAGCTTTAAACTAAACTACTTTATTGCATCCAATTATAATTCTAAGTCGAAATGGATGCATTCACATATCGTGGGGTGGGTTTCACGAGTTTGGGGGGTTTCCTGTCGTAACTAGGGGGAGATGGCGTTTTACTGTGTTGTGTTTGAACTTGCTGGTTTTCTGTCACGTTTTGTTTTCTTGCTGTTTGTGTTTGTAGGGGTTGGGGACTTGGCTGAGAGGGTTGCGGGTTTGGCAGTGGTGTGTAGAGTATTGATTGTTGGGGTTGTGGTTGGGGATGTTTTGCTGTATCTTGTGGTGGAGACGTTTAGATTGTTGTTTGTAAGTTTCGGGTTATTAAGTGTACGATGGTTCGTCGTAGGCTGTATTCAGAATAGCAATTTTCGATAGATGTATTCGTTCACTGGGCGCACTTAGAACAGTGTAATAGTACAGAGAGAAGACATAGGTTTAGGCGCCACCAACGTTTATTTCCGGTACTTCAGACTTCACAAGCCTCGACCCTAAACAATCCCTCTACGATCTTACTGTCCTCTCCCCACTTCGCAATAGCAGCGCGCACAGCCTCCTCTACACTTATTGGCTCCACCCCCAAGGTTTCGTTCTCAATTAGATGGCTGAAGTCATTTCCGCAGTCTTTCTCGTAAAATTGGTTGCTGACTGTCAAACCTTTCATGGCTTTCCCTGCTTCTCCTCTCTCCAAGGCGATTTTTGCGTGTTTGTTGATCTTCTCCACGTCGATTGCTTCGACTGTGAAGCTCTTTTCCAGAACCTGTTCGAGTGTGGTCAGAAGACTTCGTTGGGTAAGCTCGCCCTTAGCAAATGGGCAGATGTATACGGGTCGGTTTATGATCTTTTCTGGGTTTCTGAGCATGTTGCTTGCAGCTCTTGCGATGGTTGGTAGTGGGGTCCAGTAGAGCGGGTTGTTTCCCGTGCCGTAGATTCGTGCCCGTTTATTTCCAACATCAAATCCAGCGGGCCCTTTCATGAGCCACATGTCGAAGAACGGACCGCCATTCAGACTGGTCCAGGCGATCTTGCCCGCTGTGGCAAGCTCTTCCAGGTACTCTCGGATCCTGATCTTGGCCCCAGCGAAGGCCTCTGGCAGGCGGCGGAATTGTGGGCTCGTCACGTACCCAACAAACTCGTTGGCGAAGAAGAACTTGACTCCTGCAGCTACAGCCGCGTCGATGATAAGTTTTGATGGTTCGTATTGTGTGGCGCCTCCAGTTATGCAGTTCACGATCGCGTCTTGATCTGAAAAAGCTTCGGCGAGGGACGATAAAGAAGTGTAGTCGATAGACTTGTGAGTGATGTTGGAGTCCTTGGGTGGAATGTATGTAGAGGTTTGACGTGTGATGGCTGTAATCTTGAAACGAGGACCATCAGACAATAGCTCGTTGATAATGGCACTTCCGACGTTGCCTCCAGGCTGGGTTCTTGCCGTTAGCTCTACGCGAAACATAGAGTACTTTTCTACGTACTCCGAGGATGGCGATGTTCTTGAATTCCATATTTTCAAATGACGGATGCAACGTTTGATGATGTTCCGGTACGTTTTACCGATCGTTTATCCAGGTCGACTGCAGTTTAGTTCAACTTGAGCATGACAAACCTGCGATATTCTGCCCTTTTCTACTTCAACTTTGTGTGGGGTTTTGCTTTAGGCGGGCCATCGGCGCACAATATCGTCCGACATCTTGTCGCCTTGTGCCTGCTTACATCGTAGGCAACAAGGCAGCAGCTGCCTGAATTCTGACCGACCCTCGATGAAACGATAACAGATGTAAAGCTTCACTCAGCCAGTCATGGAGATGTTGCAGGTGATGTGAAAAAGAATATGGGTTAGTGCTGTTTACGTACAGTGTCGGCAACGGAAAGAGGGGTTCGGCATCTGCACATCACAGCAGTCACCGATTTCTCTGCAGTCAAAACTCCCGCTACGTCTCCAGCGTTGACCTGCGCGATCATGTTTATGGCCTCGGTCAGAACATTCTCAGGCAGGGAACTTAAGAAAGCTGAATCTGTTCGCGCATGCTTGAGCTGCTGCGTGACGTAGTACTGTTGGTGGGGCAGCTTCGAGGGAGTTGTTATCGCAGAGCTGCAACGAACAGCATCGAAACAACATTAGCCTTCTATGCGGCACGACAGCACACCAATCAACAATTGTGTGCTATGTGAGAAAACACAGAATACACAGCGCGAGAAGTTTCCAATTCCAGAAAGCTGCTGCAATGATAGCTCGGACCGAGATGCGCCGGGTAAACGTTTCGTTCCAGACGCGTACAAGAGGGAACAAATGCCGCTGTCGTGACGCCCCATTTTGAGCTCCTCCCACTTCTATTTACCCCTCCAGACGTTGCTGTTTGTCCCATTTCCTCCTCACACTTTGTGAAAATCAGATTGCACCATGTCTGAACGAGCAGCTCTGCTTATCGGTGGCCTCGCCCACGCAAGGAAAGATTGGGAAGAGGTTGCTCAAGTCGCGTCAAAACTGCATGAGTACCCGAAAGGCGACCGTGCAGACTTTATATCAAGATGCAAGAACGGCGAGTTTGACGGCGTGTTTGCGCTGTATCGCAGCAATGACTCCAATCCAATCACAGGAGACTTTGACGACGAGCTTCTCGATGCGCTACCGAAGAGCCTGAAGTTTGTCTGCCACAATGGAGCGGGATACAACAATATTGACGTTGCAGCATGTACCAAGAGAGGCATCCAGGTGTCGAGCACACCAATTGCCGTCAACGATGCGACAGCAGACGTAGCTATGTTTCTGATGCTGGGAGCCCTCCGCAACATCCACCAGTCATATCAGGCAGTACGACAAGGTTAGTGTGCTTGCCGATCGACGAAACTGCGCTGACATCCAAAGGAAAATGGCGCGGCAACTTTGCCCTCGGTCACGACCCCAAGAACAAGACGCTCGGTATCTTGGGCATGGGCGGCATCGGCTCGGCGGTCGCAACTCGCGCGAAGGCATTCGGGATGAAGATTCAATACCACAACCGTAGACGCCTGTCTCCTGACGAGGAGAACGGGGCGACATATGTCACGTTCGAAGAGCTCCTGAAGACATCCGACGTCCTGAGTCTGAAGTTAGCGCTCAACCCCCAAACGAAACACATCATCGGCAAGCCGGAGTTTGACCAGATGAAGGAGGGTGTCATCATAGTGAACACTGCGCGTGGAGCTCTGATTGATGAAGCGGCGCTGGTCGACGCCTTGAAGAGTGGCAAGGTCTGGACAGCCGGTCTGGACGTCTTCGAGGAGGAACCCAAAATCCATCCCGGGCTGCTGGAGTGTGAGAATGCTGTTTTGCTGCCACACGTTGGAACGGCAACATTCGAGACTCAGGTGAGTGCAAATCGGTGCTAACTCTCAAGCTTGCGCTGACTCTTCTAGCGCGACATGGAGTTGCTGGTGCTGGATAACTTGACGTTGGCAATCAAACATGAGAAGCTGATAACACAGGTGCCGGAGCAGAAACAGTGATTGGTCTTCACTTCGAAATGCCGGCCATTCGAGAGAGTGCAATCATCTCCTTGTCTTATGACTACACATAGATTAATGAAGCATATACCGACATCAAACGGCCCGTCCCCGCGTTGTCGTGATCAGCCCATGTGGAGGGAAAACCTGGGGTCGGTGTCTGACCTGATGAGGAGTTGAGGTAGGAAGGGCGCTATCGGCTCATGTTCACGGCAACGTCGGCGTCTGCTCTACGTCTCTACTGAACAAATAGAGTTTGACAGGCGCTGCTTGTGAAAGGTTTCCCATCGGCGGTGGTCTTCGCCGCAGTACAGTCGAGAAGGTAAGAAATACATCCGACCTCTCGGTTCACTGTCGGTTCAAGGTCACGGCAAAGTGGTGGGTGTTCAACAGGCCAGTACAACGTCAAAGCCAAGACACTGGCAACTCGCCAACTGGGTGCCTCATCCCACCCAAGCAACGCCAACTGCATCAAGCAACCCGCTGACAAAATCTTAACAAGGATTCCTTCGGGATTGCGCCGAGCGCAGTCGCCGCAATTCTCGCTTGGATGCAGAGCCATGCAATATCATCAACAGTTCTGGTGAAAACGTCGGGATTTATCTTACGATGTCGGCATTTGGCGTTTGACTGGAGGAAGAACTGCTCACCGCAGCTGCGGCTCCACTGCTTGGAGACCCCACAGTATTCCCCACGTCATCGCGCTATCGCGCTATGCTATGCCGACCCCCATGTGGAGTAGCGGATGAGCATTCTCGTGCTGTTCCAGGAATGCGATATAAATGTAAAGGCTATCCTCGGAGGTTCTGGGATCATCGCACTCCGCTTGCTCGACGACTTTGGTGTTTTTGACAACCTCCACATCGACTGCGAAGAGGTTTTTCACCAGTTACGAACGTGCTGCAGTGTATCGCAACTATGGCGAAGTTCGACCTACCCGCTGTGTGGCGCGATGTCAAACAACATCGTCGAGCCTACGTCCTTACCGTAGTTGCGTCCTTCGGTGGCATGGTGAGTTTCCCTGTTCTGCTTGCATGCGGGTCCTTCGAATCTAAATGTTCAACAGCTATTCGGTTGGGACACTGGTCTCATCGGCGGTGTTTTGACAATGGACGCTTTCCAAGAGTCGTTCGGCCTTAACCCAAAAAGCGATGATTTCGCCAACCTCCAAGGCAACATCGTATCGGTTCTGCAGGCCGGCTGCTTCTTCGGTGCCCTCGCGTCCTTCTACGTTAGCGACACCTTCGGCCGTAAATGGGCCCTCATCAGCGCGGACATCATCTTTATCGTGGGTTCCCTGATCCAGACGCTCTGTGCGCTTGGTACGACCAGCCTGGCTCAGCTCTACGTTGGTCGCGTTATTGGTGGGTTCGGAGTTGGACTCATCTCGGCTGTCGTGCCAACCTACATCTCTGAGAATGCGCCCAAGGAGATCCGCGGACGATGTGTTGGATGCATGCAGTTGTTTAACGTGACGGGCATATGTTTGTCGTTCTTTGTCAACTACGGAATCAGTCTCGACATCACCAGCCGCTACAACTCGGCAAAATGGCGCGTTCCGTTCGCTCTGCAGATGCTCCCTGGCGTTATCCTTCTTGCCGGTATTGTCTTCCAGAATGAAAGCCCTCGCTGGCTCGTCGAAAAGAACCGCATTACTGAAGCCGCCAAAGCGCTTGCACACGTTCGTGGCAAGCCCTCGGATGATGCTGAGGTGGTGCAGGAGCTCGACGACATCATCGCTGACCTCCAGGGCCACGAGAAGATGCCCATGGTAGCTCAGCTCAAGTCGGCCTGCTCGAACAAGAAGATGTTCTATCGCTCTTCGTTTGCTGTCATTCTCATGTTCTGGCAACAGTGGACTGGTATGTTTGGCTTTGCTGAGGATGAGAATGCGCTCTCGCTAACAAACGATAGGCACAAACTCGATCAACTACTATGCTCCGCAAATCTTCAAGCAGATCGGCCTGACTGGTGGCTCTGCTGGGCTCTTCGCAACTGGCGTGTACGGCATTGTCAAGATAGTGGTTACCGCTGTTGGCCTCATGGCGTTCACTGAGCAGCTTGGTCGCAAGGTACGTTGCTCTTTGGAGTACGTCGAGTATTGATTAGTGCTAACAAATCGCAGTGGTCGCTCTTGATCGGCTCCGCAGGCCAGGCTTTTGCCATGTTCTACATCGGTGTCAACCAAGCTGTCCACCCGCCCACGGGCACACTCGACGGCAACGCCATCTTTGCCATCATCTGTGTGTACCTGTTTGTTGTTTTCTACTCGTTCGGCTGGGGTCCAATCCCCTTTGTGCTGTCGTCGGAGTGCGCCCCCAATCACGTGCGTTCACTCATCATGGCGGCGGCGCTCATGACCCAGTGGCTCTTCAACTTCGTCATCGCCAAATTAACTCCAATATTGTTGCAGAAGATTACCTTTGGTACATTCTTGCTGTTCGGGTCCTGCTGCATCATCATGGGCATCTACACCATCTTCTGTGTGCCGGAGACCAAGGGTGTACCGCTCGAGTCAATTCACATTCTGTTTGAGGAGAATATCATTGCGGGGTGTATCAAAGACACTTTCCCTGCCACATCGCGGGCAAAGAAGATTAGAAACACGCACTTTGCCGACGAGGTGGAGGATGTTGACGGGGGTGCGCCGAAGAAGAACAGGAGCGTTGAGCACGTCGAGACTGCTTGAAGAAGAAAGCGAAGCGGACCAATTGCGACGGATAAGAAAGGCAGAGTCTTGCCATATGACATAGTGTGCTGAATAAGGAAGTCTTCTTACCCATGCCATGCACGCATCCTGAGTGTAGTCACGTGATGACACCAAACCTGCTTGTGACGCTGCCTCACGATAGACACGAGAAAAAGAAAGTGAAGATCGAGCATGAGACTATCGACGGCGCAGGCGTCTTGAAGTAGACACGAAGTAGCTCGATCAAGCTCGGCTACCAGGAGCATGCCTCTGCGTTGACGAGGTACGAGGATAGACTACCTAATTAGCATGGCCGGCCCTCCGCTTCACTCAGGCCTCACCCTGCTTGCGATCAGCATGCTCAGACGACGACAAAATACGACGTCCACTTTTCTTTCCAGAAAGCCAGACCCACAGCTTCTCCCGTAATGCTCTCTGATCACCGCACAGCCCAGGCCAGCCGTCCACTCATTTTGCCCGTTACAGTAATCAGCGCATTAGCACGAGGCAATCCACAATTGTTTGAGGAGGGGAAAGTGCCACGTTGTTTTTTCTCTGTCTATCTCGCTTTACACACAGGGACGATCAGAGGCTGTTTCAGAAGTAGGAGTTGGGTGCATTCGGGCCGCTCAGCAGTCGCGGTACCTATCTCCACCGGACGCGGTGCAGGCAAGGCTTGGGTTGAGCGTGGTTTTGGGCGCGCACAGGATTAACCCTGCCCAATTGCCCCTTGGGCGCAAAGAAGGGAATGAGAGTTTGGTACGATGGACGGGCGAGCGGGGCGACGTTGTAGTAGGTAGGTAGGTAGGTACCTGGATGATTGCTGGGCAGAGAGTCACGTTTTATGTTTTTTAATTTGTTTGTCGTGGGTTGACGTCGAGGTCGAGGGGAGCTGTATGCGGTTGGCGCAGCAGGGCTCAGCGTAGAATTTCCTCGGCACACACGGGTGACGGAGGTGGTCGGTGGTCAGTGGTCAGTGGCGCGCGAGCATGGCGGCAGAGAGGGCTCGCTCAGGGTTCAATGTGGTGGGCACAGACCAATGCTGTCATGGCCCGCTGATCTCAACTGTCATGCTGCTGCGCGCCGTTGGAAATGCAGGCTACGAGGCTACGGGCGCACACTACCACTACCATCTTGTAATTCTCAAACAATTCTCCTCTTGCTCCGTATCTGCACAGTATACACTGCATACTGCACACACACACAAACACGGCACTCCAGTAACCTGTTCGCCGGCTAGCTGCAGCCAACCCGGTTCCACGCAACACCCCTCCCGCCCTCGCCAGTCACCACCGTGCCCCGCCTCATTTGGCATTTGGCAGCGCCTGCGCCCGTCTGCGCGCCGTGGCCCCGTCGCCGTCCCAGGCTGTCCCTGCTTTGCGCCTGCAAACATCACGCTCGCCTGCCAGAGTTGGGCCGGCTGTGAGCGATTGTCAATCGTGAATCGAATCGTGCACGTATCGGGCTGCCTTGTCTCGACCCTGCTCCCTGCTCCCTGCTCCTGCTCCTGCTCCCTGTTCTCTGGCTAGAGTCCCCCCCGGTAGCCGTCTATATACTACTGGTAGCATGTACGTCCTCGTCCGGCACTGCGAGTTGGCTGGCTTTCTTTTCTGCTTTCGTCTTTGATTTCGTCTCGTCTGTGGCTCCGTTGCCCGATCTATATAATCTTTGTGTAATTCTAGCTGCATTGCCTCACCGGCTAACCACCGTCATGTTGGGCAGCATCCTTCTCCCCTCGGCCCTCCAGTCGCAGTCGCAGTCACACTCACACTCACACTCGCACTCGCACTCGCACTCGACCAAGCCGTCGTCGAGCTCTCGCCGCAACACTTATACCGGCTCCGGTGCCCCCTCGCTGCCGCCTCGCCGCAACTCTCTCTCCACCACGCCTGCAGCCCAGACGGCGCCCCTCCAGCTCAAATCCGTGACCCTCTCCGGCGGCATGGACTCGCGATACCACCGCTCGTCCTCGCCGCGTCGTGGTTACGCCAATCCTGCTCGCGCCTCGACAGGCACCTTCGCCGACCCCTACGCCTACGACTACTCGTCCTACCGCCCTAGCTCCCCGCGCTCCAGCGCCGACCGCCTCTCTGGCTCCTCGTCCTCGCACCACCACACCAACTCGTCCTACTCTAGCTATGTGCCCACCACCTCCACCGCCTCCCGCTCCAGCAACCTCAAGTACGACGCCTACGCCGGCACCCGCCCACGACGTAACACCGAAGATCGCATGAGCAGGCCCAACGTCGCCTCGCTGACCTCTCTACCCCTCCGCACCCCCTACACGCCTCACGCCGAGTCCCACCGTCCTTCGAGCCCGCTCACCCAGTCGCGGGCTGCCCATGCCGACACCTACATTACGCATGGCTCTTCGCGGCGAGAGGCAGGCCACAAGAAGATCTACAGCGTCGACGACACCAGCCACTCAGCCAAGCTCATCGCAGAAACGCACACAGACCCAGTCGAGTCACCACGACACGCACCCCGAGACAGCGGCTATGGCGCCGTCACCAGCGGTCGTAACAGCTACCACAGCAGCAGCAACAGTAGTAAGCCCTCGGCCCGCCATGCCGACCTGGGCGATAATGGTTATTCTTACACCGACCCGGCCAGCATGTACCGTGACACGGAGCCAGCCTGGCGGCGCCCACGTGCGGGCAGTGTGGAGCGTGGCTCCCGTCCCAGCAGCATGATTGTGGACCGTCCGCCTCGCAGCTCTACCCGTGAACTCGGCCCACCGCCATCCACTCGTGGCTTTGACAAGATCAACAATGGCATTCCTAGGCCTACTGGCAGGTCTTCCTCCATCGAGCGAAGAGGTGAAGTCTCCAGGTACCAGGACCCTTACGCCTCTGACTCTGCGCCACATCGTTCGTCTTCGACCCGGCACGCGCCAGCCGTTCACCAGGAGCCGCTGCGTGACAGCCGTCGTGGGGAGACCTATGACGACTACGATCGGCGTGGCAGGGATGAGAGCAAGCGACACAGCACAGCAGACCGCTCCTTTGAGGACCACCAGGTAGCATCTCGAGGCTTCGGTATTGCTACCGGTAATCCCGGCCCTGTCCACGACCCATATGCCCTTGACCGACAGCCAGTGTATGCAGCTCCAGAGCCATCGAGAGGACCTCCAATACAACACGCACCCTCCGCCTACCACTCAGATCGTGCCAGTGATGCTCGGATGCCTGAACCGCGCCGTCAAGACCCTGAGCCTCGCCGTGCTGAGAGGCCAGTTTCCAGCTACGACACGTATGATGAGCCATCGCGAGGACACAAGCGCGACAACAGCCGACAGGACAGCAACCGTGACAGCCGTGCAATCCCTGTAGCAGCTGGAGCGCTTGCCGGTGGTGCCGCTGTGGCAGGTATTGCAGCAGTCAAGGCTAAAGAGAGGGAGCGCGAGGAGCGAGGTTCGTCTGAAGAGCGCGAACGTCAGAGGCGTAGAGAGTACGACGAGCGAGATGGGAGAGATCGTTATGATGACCGCGAGCGACGCGACGACAGACGAAGCAGCAGACTGCCTGAAGAGCGCCGCGAAGCGCTGCCCCCGCCTCCACCGCCACTGGCTCAGCCTGTCTCTGCCCCCGTCCCCGCTTATGCCATGGCTCAGGCACCAGAACGACCCATGTCGCGTGATCGCCCCTACCCGAACGAGGAGAACCCTCCACCAAAGCCTCCACGCAAGGCGCCTTCGCCTGAAGGAAGTGACGTCGAGCGACCTCGCCACTATGCCGAACGTGAACCAGAGCGTCATCACACAGCAGAAGCAGCTCTCGATCCGGACGAGGAGTATCGTCGCCGCATTGCAGAGGCAGAAAAAGAGGCTGAGCGAAGCCGCCGCGCTGCTGCTGACCGACAAGACAGCGACTCCGATGGTGGACGATCTCGACGACGACGTCGCGACCGTGCAGACCGTGACCCATCACGATCGAGGTCGCGTGGCCGAGACGAGCGATCTCGTGCATCACCGCCGTCCGAAGCCGCATCTCGTTACAACGATCGTGACCTGGTCGAAGAGCCAGAGTCTATGGACAAGCTCAACCCTGACGCCCCTGGCAAGAGCGTGCAGATCGTTGTACCCCGCAAAGACCAGTCTCCCCCACTCAAAGGCATCCTCCGCAAGCCTACGGAAAAGTTTCCAGAAGATCCTGAGCCTATTCGCGAGGGCGTCGCTCCTCATAAAGACCAGTTGAAGGGCAAGGATATCCCTGTCGGCGCTCGCTGGACCCGTATCGACCGCAAGCTTGTCAATCCTGAGGCTCTCGAACGCGCCAAGGAGCGCTTTGAGGAGCGCATGGATTGCGTTATTGTCCTGAGGGTTTTGACTAAAGAGGATATCCAGAAACTCGCGGATAAGACCAAGCAGATCCGTGAGGAGCGAGGTACGTCGTAATCATGTCAAGTGAACGCGGGACCCTAGACTGACGTTGAGCAGAGGAAGAGTACGAGCGCGAACGTCGAGACCGCGATAGGTCACGTCGTCGCTACGACGATGAAGACCGTGACCATGACCGCGATCGCGATGGCCGCCGTCGTCGCCATGACGATGAGAGCGACTATGATGATATGCTGCGTGAGCGTGAGAGGGAGCGGGAGAGACCCAAGATGCTGGAGCCTGCTAGGTGATTGAACAACCTGGAACCGGAGCATCGTTAGTGTCTGTTGAGGCTTGTGCTTATGTTCTTGCCTTAGGGATGCGGAACAGCAGAAGCATGATGGAGGAGAACATGGCAGGCGGACGTCGTGCGAGGCGTCACAGGAGAGTGAGGGAAATGGTTATCACCACCGGCATTGTAAAGTCGCACCGAAAGACGAACTCTACGATGGCGGAAGCGATCGTAGCAGTCGATATGACGGCGCAGACGACCATGATGCGCCGCGGGATTTGGAAAAAAGACACCGTCACCATCACGCGAGTCGAGGTCACGGTCATAGTCACAATAAGAAGGATCAGCAGCGCATGCAGCACTATCATGCGTTGGACGCAAATCAACACCCTGGGTGTACGCCGGGTGGCAAGGGAGCCATTAGAAGGGTGTTGGAGTGGTTATAAAACGTTGTTTCTCAAGCATCAAAGAGCGAAAGGTACGATAGCATACGTGGTTAGAAGCTTAAGCATGTTGTCAAGATGGAATGAACCTGTATATTATAGTACTAGATGGCGAAACTGTATACCCATCCAACAAACAACAAACATCTACATCACGACCAACCCTTTTTCTTTTCCTTTCCCTACTCTACTTAACTCTCTATCAACGATTGTCGATATCTAGCTGCGTAACCCACGGCCCGTCACCTGGTCGTTTGATCGTTCGGCTAGCTAGCTAGCTTTGCCGCTAGCAGCGATCGGAACTTGCGGCCGGGAAGGCAACCGATGACGCTGACGCTGATTCTAACGCTGATGCTGCCCTGACGATCACCCCCTCCCACGACCAAGATCTTGTCGCGGGGGCTAGTAGAGCTGTGGAAACGGTGGTGCAGTAGTATTGTATTTTTGTATATATAGATTGGTGAGTAGGTGGGTGATTAGGTTAGGTGATTGGGTAAGGGCTGGTTTGGCGCTGTTGAATGGTTTTGGTCAAGTCTTGACGTCATCGTGAGGACTGCATTTGCCTAACGCAGAAAGAAAAGGGACGTTTGTTTACCTACTCAGGTCGCATGTGATGTGATGTGAGGTACGTACTGGGCCGGTGTGGGTTTAGCGAGTAGGAGTGGGTGTTCTCTTTCTTTTCTTCCATCTTCTTCTTCTTCTCCAACTACATTGTGTCTTCTGTCTGTGTCTTTTGTCGTGTGTCGTGCTAGTCAGGAACAATGACGGATAAGATTTGGTTTGCGGAGGGGCTGTCGCAGGAGCGACATGATTCTTTGACCAACGGACAGCTCACGAATGGAGATTATGAGTTTGGCCCCGCTGATGTGCGGACGGTTAATCATGTGCCCATTACCAAGAGGCAGAGGCCGTGGGTTAATCCCAAGGACTCGAAACTGAGGGATCCTGGTACGGTTGACCAAGTCCTCGCAGCAGCGTAAATTATACTGATTAAAGGATAGGCCTCGCGCGCGCAAACATCGCCGCAACCTACGACAAGCCCAACGGCACGACAGAAGGCGACTGGGCGAAGAAACACCGACACCAGACTGTGCTCCAACAACACTGCGAATTCTTCGACCGCGACCGCGACGGCATCCTCTGGCCATCCGACACGTTCGTCGGCTTCTACAACCTCGGTTTCGGCGTCCTCCTCTCCGCCTTCGCCCTCTTCATCATCCACATCAACTTCTCCTACCCTACCTCTTCCTCCTGGCTCCCTGACCCTTTCTTCCGCATCAACCTCGTCAACATCGACCGCACGAAGCACGGCTCCGACTCGGACACATACGACAGCCAAGGCCGCTTCCGACCGCAGCAATTCGAGGACATTTTCTCCAAATACGCAGACGGCAAGGACTATTTGACCATCTGGACGCTGATGGATCAGATCAAGGGCCAGCGCAATATCAGCGATCCGATTGGATGGGGTGGCGCCGTGTTCGAGTGGATGGCCACGTATATCATGCTGTGGCCTGAGGATGGGAAGATGCGGAAGGAGGATGTGAGGGCGATCTATGATGGGAGTTTGTTCCATAAGTGGGCGAGGGATTGTGAGAGGAAGAGGAAGGCGGGGACGATGAGAAGGTGGTAGCGTGTTGTGGGTTGTGTTTGAATTGATGGATTGACTCGTGTGTTTGTGACTGATGCTGCTGTAAAGAGGGAAATAGCAACATCTATATATTCGCTAAGGATAATGGTGGTGTTCGAGTCTTATATGACTGCTGAGCAGCATGGAAAGATACGCAAATTACAATACATCTACCAGCTACTTCGACTCCCTTTATCGTACAGTGAAGCCCACACACTGTTCTATGCTCACTAGATAGTAGTATCCATGTTATCGGCAAGACGCGAAACAGCTCGCACGAGGGGATGAGAGTTATTCGTTGACTGCCTATGAGCTCAGAAGCCCTGATGTCTGCCAAGTCTACTATCGCACTACTCATACATGGAGTTTTCAACGTTTGGGTAGATCCGTCACTCCTACTCTCCGCTTCTTAATAAGTTTTGGTATGCGTCTAGACATCGATGAGGCTCACTGTGACTGCAATGCTGTTGTACTGCCCAGGGGTGGCCACACTTCACATGCGGACCAGATAGCCTTGCAGGAAAGGATAAGGCGAAGCGGACGCCCTGCGAAATCGTCTCGGTTTCTTCATGTCAAAGGTTCTCTTCCCCATATGGTTTCTTGTGGATTCCTCACTTCGTCGGTCGTGTTGTTTGTTGGACTTGCCAGTGCACAAATGGTCACGAATGTGCCGATCGTGGTTGCGCCTAGTGGCGAGTGGGAGGTCTTCAAAAACTGGTCTTTACTGCAGCGATACAATTCACCAGGGCAACGTCAGGAGCGGACTCGATGGGCCATGGACTACATTTGGTCTGGGAGTCGGCAAACCATTTCAGAGATAGTATCATTACGCCGACATGACTCACGAGTCTACGGCAAGAGGCTGAAGCTGTCTCAAGTCTTTCATTCAGTTATACTGCGGGATCTGCACAGCGTACGTTACTCTGCTGGTCACTATCTGCTCTGTATCCGCTAATTATCGCAAGGCAATTTTTCGGGTAGTCTGATTCTGGGTGGATACGATGTCTCTCGATTCGACCCTACAACATCAGTAGCAATCGCAATGCCGAATCCACAGAACGATACCCTCATTGTAACAGTCGAATCGATTGCACTCTTTGGAACGTCACAGGTGACGTGGAAACCGCAAGACTCGGCAGGGGCGTCCTTTTTCATCGACTCGACCCTGCCCCAGATTTGGCTGCCCGTAGAAGCTTGCATAATCTTTGAGCAAGCTTTTGGACTTGTATGGAACGACAATTCCCAATTGTATCTCTTGAATGATACCGAACACACCCGACTATGAATTTGGACCCAACAGTAAACTTCACAATTCGTGAGAGCGTTGACCGCGCTGTTGACTATTCACTACCTTACACAGCTTTCGATCTCGTTGCCACCGCTCCATTAGTCAACGGATCCACAAGCCACTACTCCCCTTTGAAGCGGGCCTCAAATCCATCAGATTACGTACTTGGTAAGGTGTTCTCACATGAAACACATATAGTCGTCGATTACGAGCGCGCAGTTTTCAACCTCAGTCAAGCGTACCATCAAGGTGGCTCTAAACGTATCGTACCGATTATCGCTCCTGGAGATCCTACCACAAGTGTCACAGCACTGGATCCAAGCTCATCTAAGTACGGCTCTACGTCCACTTCATTGTCGAGCGGAGCTCCTGTCGAAATAGCTGTCGGAGTTACTGCTTTCGTTCTGATCGCGATTGCCCTTGTCTTCGCATGGAGAAGGCGATGGAGCATCTTCCGTGTGAAGAAGCAGATTCCGGAACCAAGTGAGAAAGCTGAGCTGGGTGGCGATGCGAAGCCTTGGACAGAGGCGATGTCGCAAGAAAGAAGTGAGCTTGAAACACAGGAGTCAAGTGGGGAGGTTGCGGGGTCGTAGGTGTTCGCAATTGAACTCGAAGGCAGTAATGCGTTTTGCGAGCTGTCTAATGGTCAGGGGACTCGACGAGAAGGTTGATCTTGACATTCTGCAGATCCTCGACTCTGTCAAAGATGGCGAAGAACACTCTTTTCTACACCTGATAAGAGTTATTGTTTGGTCAGTATGGCTTCAAGGCCCTCGCAGCGCTTCTCTCGAGATCGCCTTCGTCTCACTTTCACAACTCAATGCCTGCAATGGCAGCTTGTACTTGAACCCGGACCACAACAGGATCTTAGTCCAGCGAAACCGTACACAGATGGCAGTTTGTGAGACCTTCCATGGAGATGAAGGCTCCGAACTTGTAGTCGACGAAGAAACCCGGATAGCCATAAGCTCGCAGTCGCTTACAAACCAAAGGCTCTATGCTTGCCAAAGGTTCCCGAACAAAGCGAAGCAAAATCGCAGATGCGTCTTTTCTTACGTCGCCCGGTAGAGGCGATGCGCTGTTGTTCGCTCTGTTCATGATATTCGCGACTGAGTATGGCGTTGACGAAATCATGTCGAACCTACCACTGAAATTTACAGCTTTTTCTTTCGGTAGTCGTTACACGCACAAACTACACGTGACCGTTCTACCGACAGCCTCGGATACTCTCCCCATCCCCATCCCTGCATTTGTTTCATCGCCGCACGTCACAGCCTAAATTCCCACGTTTCGGTGCTGCTCGGAGGCTTGTCTCCGCTGTCCCGCTGCACAGCCCCTGTGTTAATCTATCAGCAACCGTCATCGGCAGTTGGCGAAGACGCAAATCGCATGACCGGCGCTATTACGGTTGGAGAAACAACGCCAGAACGTCAGGTACCAAGATTCTTGTGTAGGATCAGCAGGATACTGGCGATATAGCGGCATTGCGAATGGATGGTCTGGATGGCTGTTCGCTAAGATGCAATGTCAGCAACGGGCACGGCATATGCAGCCCGTCCTGCGTCGGTCACATTACGGCGCAACGTGATGCCTGTCTATATAAACACGTGCTGTATGCAGGTCCATATTGTAGTTGAGGAGTTCACTTTTCACTGATCATTCATTCATCCAGTCTCTCTCTCATTCAAAATGCTCTCTATGGCGAAGTCTAGGTTCCTGTCGTGGACAATCGTTCTGTCTGCGTCCAGTACACTTGCCCATCCTCTTTTCAATGGCCGCCTTGTGTCGCGAGCCGATCAGCTGCTTAGCGAGTATGACTATGTGATTGTTGGTGGAGGCGCATCGGGATTGACTGTCGCGAATCGTCTCTCGGAGGAGTCATGTAAGTCTATTAGATCGTCTGAATGACATTGGCACTAACCTCCCTACAGCTACTACTGTGCTTGTGATCGAGGCCGGGCAATTGTAAGTCTAGCAGAAAACGTGCGAGTGCCGCACTGACAATCGTACAGTGACGCGAACGAGGACTTTGTCACCATCCCTGGTCTTGCAGGTGGCGCGGTGGGAACGAAATACGACTGGAACACCACCTATGTTGCAACTGAAGCTCTTCTCGGCCGCAATGTTTCTATCCCGCAAGGCAAGGTTGTCGGCGGCTCCACGAAGCTGAATCGTATGGTTTTCGACCGCGGATCCAAGTCTGACTTTGATGGCTGGGAGACGCTCGGTAACGAGGGATGGAACTGGGACAGCTTATTGCCATACTTTAAGAAGGTAGAATTCTCGAGTTTTTGGATGGTATGTGACGATGGCTAATTAGTCGTTGCAGAACGAGGCGTTCTCTCCCCCGATTGAGGATATTCGGGAACAGTACGACATCACGTGGGACGAAGATGCGCATGGCTACGAAGGCTATATGCACTCATCTTACTCGGCGTACTTCTGGCCTACGACAAGTGAGTGCTCAGAAACATGTATGATTATTCACGATGAGATCGATCTAACAGCGCGCAGAGAACTTGGTTGAGGCGACCAACAGCCTTAACATCCCAATCACCAAAGATCAAGCCAACGGCAATGCCATTGGCGGTTACTATTGCCCCCATAACATGGATCCGTCAGAGTACAAGCGCTCGTCTGCAGAGGAAGCTTACTACGACTCCGTCGCAACGAGAGAAAATCTCCACATCATCACTGGGCAGCAAGCGACTCGGGTTTTGACATCGAGCGGTAATGGTTCAGTGAAGGCTACCGGTGTCGAGGTAAATCATGAAACCCCTTTAGATGTTACGTCACTAAGCAAATCCGCAACAGTTTGCTGCTTCGGCCAATGCAACACTACAAACTGTCAATGCGAAGCAAGAAGTTATCCTAGCTGCGGGTAGTCTGCACTCACCCCAGCTCTTGCAGCTTTCTGGAATCGGTGACTCGGCACTGCTGTCGAGTATCAATGTTTCTACCGTGGTCGATCTCCCAGCCGTGGGCCAGAATCTCCACGATCATGTCTTCCTTGCGGTCGTGAACACTAGTATGTGAAACATGTCACCTCTCTGGAAGACCACACTAACGAGACTCCAAGTCAACACCACCCTCCCAGTCGGAAGCCAGTTGACTTCTAACGCTACATTCGCCGCCGAAGCCAGAGCACAATACGACAACGAACAGCGTGGCCCCCTGACCTCGCCAACAGGAGACTTCCTTCTCTTCCTCCCCGTCTCAACCTACACCAACACCACCGCCTCCATCCACGCTGCCGCCGTCGCCGCCGACGCCTCCCTTTCCCTCCCACCCAACACCCCCTCGGAAGTCGCCACCGGCTACGCCGCGCAGTACTCCTCTCTCACCGCCAAAGTCGTCGCCAACGACTCCGCAATGCTCGAAGTCATCTTCGCAGACGGCACCATAGTCCTGGGTCTCCAACACCCCTTCTCGCGCGGCAGCGTCGCAGCCTCCTCATCCAGCATCTTCGACGCCCCCACCGCCGACGCCGGATTCCTCCGCAACCCCCTCGACGTGCAGCTCCTGCGCGAAGGCGTGAGATTCGCGCGCTCCCTCGTCGCTCAGCCCGCCATCGCGGAACTGCAGCCGTTTGAGATCGTGCCTGGCGCCAATGTCACCGCGGACGCCGATCTCGATCGGTTTATCCGCGGCTCTGCAACCACGCTGTATCACCCTGCGGGTACGTGTAAGATGGGGAAGAAGGAGGAGGGAGGTGTCGTCGATGGCGAGTTGAAGGTGTATGGGGTTGAGGGGCTGCGGGTCGTGGATGCGAGTGTGATTCCTATTCTGCCCGCGACGCATATCATGACGAACGTCTATGCTGTAGCGGAGCGGGCGGCGGATATCATCCGCGGTGCTGACGTTTAAAATAGACAATCAATCTGAGTAGTTCCTTTCCTTAGAGACAGAATTAGTGATTCTTCACACGAGTAACACACTACCACCCCCTGTCCCCATCCTCAACCACGTCCCTACTTCCTCCTCTTCACCTCCTTGTGCTCTCCTCCTCCACACCCCCTCCATAACCCCCACCGCATCTCTCACC
>JAPEUT010000266.1:0-39837 GCA_027946375.1 Neodidymelliopsis sp. IMI 364377
GCGCAGGGGCGCAGGGGGGAGGGGGCAGAATGTCGTCACGGCGGAGAGTGTCGTCATGTAAAGGGTTGGAAGAAGTGGTGATGTTGTGCGGGATATGGTAATGCATGAGCCATTTCGTTGTTGCTTGGTACAGTGGCTATGTTGAGGTTAAATGGGCACACGAACCGTATTCTCACAGCCAAAGAAGTGGACATGACACATACATACAAATCGCACCACGAAGAAGCCAGAGCACTCGAGGACAAGAATGTCTTGCGACGGGTATATACATCGGTTCTACAACTAATCCTTGACATCCTCCCACTTAATAGCATACCCCCCACCCCCACTCTTCTCCGACTTGCCGTGCCTCCTCGACTCAGCAACAGGCGTCAACAATGACGCACGATCCTCTCTCATCACGTTCTGTCTCTGCTGTATCTCATTTCTCGCAATCCCAGCTCTAGAAGCAGCAGATCGCACCACCTCCTTCTTCGGCTGCAAATGTGTAAAGTTGGGAACTACAATTTCTCCCAGCCTAGCGGTGTCGAGATCAATCTTCTTGTATCGCACCTGCCACGCGCACACGTCGCCTGGAAACCCAAAGCGGGCCATGCTGACGTTTACTGTTGGGAACCCAACTAGAGTTTCTTCGCCTGTGGCGCTGTCGAGCTGGAATAAAGCGGGGAGCGTGAAGCGCAGGTCTGCCGGTTTAAGGCGCGATAACACGGAGGCGAGATGGCGGCCTGAGTGCGGCGGGCTTTGGAGGTGGTGGATGTCGGCTTCGTCGAAGAAGCGGAGGGTGAGGGGAGAGGTGGTATTGTTTTGGATGCGGATCCACCAGCGACCGTCGAAGAGTTGGAAGGGGTTGCTAGTGTCTGGCTCGTTGTGCCATGTGAAAGGAGTGTCTTGTGTCGTGGCATGGGTGCGTGAGGGAGGATAGGTCAACGTGTTTGGACAAGGTTTGGAACGGTTGGCGGGTTTGTCCAGAGGTTGTCGTGTGAGTAACCATTCACGGTCGTGGATGACCTTCTTGCCACCCGATTTTGTGGAGGGTTTAAAGAAGGGGGACGCTCGTTCCCATTTTCGCCACCAGATGGAGTAGACGCAGTATTTGGTCTTGCTTCCAACAGGACTAGAATCCGTGTCATCAAGACCCTCAAACTCGGGCCAGATGTTTGCGATCGTGGATGCGAGTTCGCTGAGTGGGGCAGATTCCCGCGGTGTGACGAGCTGACTTACTCGCTCGAGCAAGTAGTAGGCATTGTTCTTTGCTTCATTTATGTCTGCTCGGGTCCAAATGGGCTGTTCAACGAGGTCCTCGAACGAAGGGAAGCGAATTAGCAATGAACCCGTCTGAAGATCCAGCTTCATCAAACATTGGTCCATAAGTTTCTTTGCTTGTTCTTTGTGCCGCTTAATGCGATTTTGCATGTGGAGTGACACGTCCGAAAGCGCCTTAACACTCAAAGCTGTTGGAAGCTCATGGTTCCTGAGCACGTGTCGAATAGCATTACGGGATGTGTAAGTTTGTATGTGGTTCGTCTTGTCTTCAGCCCATGCAACATCTGACTCTTCGCAAGTAGCAATGAGTTGTGATTTCTCGAAGCCCAGTAAAGGCCGCAAGATGCGCACACCACCCTTCTCAACTGAAAATGGCATGTGCGCGAGTGATGGATTCCTGAGGGACGGCAGATGTGCTCCACTGTGCGATACTCCATGAATTCCAAAGCACTCAGGAATCCACTCGACAGGATGCATAGCCTGCAAGCCGGATCGTAGACGGTTTTTCGCAAGGCGCATCAGGATTGTCTCAGCCTGGTCATCGGCATGGTGCGCAATTAGCAAAGATGTGATGCGTTCTCTGCGACATGCCCGTCCGAGTGCCTGGTACCGCAAAGTGCGGGCATCGGTTTCGAAGCGCTTGTGGTCGAGAGGATCGAAGTCGGCCGGCCACGAGAGAGGTAGGACAGATGCATGCATGCCAACTGACTGCACTTAGCACATGAATCGTGGGAGGGTAAAGAGTTTCGTCGTACATTTCGAACGACACTGTTCGGCGACCCATTCTGCCTCTTCAGTGCTTTCCGGGCGCACCTTATGGTCTACGATGAAGGCGTGGGCGCGAGGCATGTAATCGCGCGAGGATCTGGCTCTCGCATACAACGAGGCAAGTGCCATCGAGTCAACCCCTCCGCTAATAGCGAAACCTAGATACGTGTGAGCGGCTGCATTTGTCTACATCATGGTTTCGACCTACCCAGCTTCTTGATTTCGGCATAGTCATCCTGAGACACTTCTTCGTGCTTGCCAACACGCCGCGGTACGAGAACACCGTCCAGTGCCTTCCAGAACTCATCGTCCGTGACCGATAAGCTCGTCTGAGAGCTGTACCATCTGGTGTTGCGCCATGCTGCAGCAGAGGAACACGTCCTCAACCTGGGAACATTGCTTCTCCACATATACGATGGCGTGGCATTGAACAGCCTGCACCGCTGAAAGAACAAGAGCAACGAAAAGGGACAAGATGTGGAGACTTGTAAATTGGCTGAATGTGGTAGTCCATGAAGCTCGACGCGTTGTTCCCGAGGTAGCGCACGGACTTGGACAGTTGTTCTGGAATTTTCTCGCTGGAGAGCTCCAGCACCTCATTAGCTCCGACTCCCGCATCTTCTTCGCGACTTCACCCCCAAAGACACATTCACTTCTCGAGATACCCCGTCTTTCATCCCATCTCTTCTAATCACTCACTATGGTACGTCATCTCCTCACTTAATATCTTTTCAATTGTTGCGCCGTGTCTATCTTCTTTACCTTGCATTCGCAGCGGCATCAGCATCGCCCATTGCATCTCCAGACACACCACTAACCATGTCGCAGTCTGCCCTCAAGTCCATCCGCTCCCTCGCGCCCCTCCTCGACCGCGTGTTGGTCCAGCGCCTCAAGCCCGAGGCCAAGACCGCAACCGGCATCTTCCTGCCCGAGACTGCCGTCAAGGAGCTGAACGAGGCCAAGGTTCTGGCTGTCGGCCCCGGTGCCTACGACAAGAGCGGCAACCGCGTTGCCGTCAGCGTCCAGCCCGGCGACAAGGTCTTGATCCCCCAGTTCGGCGGATCCCCCATCAAGGTCGGCGAGGAGGAGTACTCTCTGTTCAGGGACCACGAGTAAGTCATTTAGCGACTGCAGCAAGACTCGCAGGATGTTCGAGGAAACATTGTGCTAACACATAGACAAGGCTCCTGGCTAAGATCAACGAGTAAACGCATCGCATCCTCCACGCGAACCGCCACGTCTCAATGACCATCTGTATCCTAATGTATCAACACCGCCCACTACAAAGTCACGTCCGCATCACCCCCGCCGGCGTTTTGGCATATCTCGAAATACTTTGGGCATCTGTTTTGGAAAGCGCTTGTATCATAGCAGCAATGTAGGAAGCACTGGAATGAGGAAGAATGAGTAGGAGTAGGGAGGAAGAGAATGAAATTCAAAACGCAAATCTCCACTATGCTGTGGTTATCACTTGTTCGTTACGCATTGTGAGGATTTGTCTGACGTGTTTCGCCTTTTCTGCGCAGACATTCGATCTTCGAGGCTACGATGACACGGCAAGGAAACATCCATGTCAGACAGCTTGTTCAACCCATCACCTGGATGAGCTATATCCAACACACATTGATCTATTAACCCTTCACACTGACAACTCGCCAGAACGTCACACCCACTGTCTCAACCTCACTCTCACCACCCCGCGTTCCCACCACCAGAACCCCACTGCCTCCCCCCAGCACCACTCTGTCCCTGATTCTGACTCTGACTCTGATCATATGAATACCCACCACTTGCACTCCCTTGCTGCGCCGGGTTCCCGTAGTTCTCATACCCCTGGTGATATGCACTCGGCACCGTAAACGCCGGCTCGTGCACCTGTCCACTCGCAAACTGCGCCTCTCCCCATCCATACCCGCCCGCTGGCTGCGAGTTTGCGTGTTCGGCGGGCGCCTGATACGGCTCGCCCGAGTAGCTGGACTGGTAAGGGTGGAAGTTGGGTTGAGGAGAGGGTGACGGCTGGTACGCTGAAGAGGCTTGAGGGTTTGAGAAGTCGCCTTCTGGACCGTCACGTTTGCCGAAGCTGGAAAATGCGTTACCTAGGCCGCCCGGAAGTTGGGAGGTTAGTGAGCCGAGGAAACCTCCTCCACCGCTGCTGGAGCTTGGTTGTTGGTGGCTGTTGCCGAAGTTGTAGTTGCTGCCTGCGCCGTGACTGTGTCCGCCGTGGCCTTGGAATTGTTGGAGACCTGCGGCGCCGTGGCCAGCATGGTCATCGCCACCCTTGTGGTTCTTGCCTGCCTTGACGGACTCGGAGCTCAAGAGATCATTGAGATCTTTTCCGTGGTAGGCGTGAGCCCAGTCTTGGACGGCTCTGAACATGTTGTTGTGAACTTCGGACCGCGAGTCTCGCAGACCTGGGTGGTGGAATACGCTTACACAATCGTTCAAGACTTGGTCGACGGGCACGTCAGGGTGGTCAAACGCGTACATGACGCGGGGGACTACGTATTGGAGTATCACGACTGCGACTTGACCAGCGGGCTCGTTCAGTACGTTTGAGAAGTGGTCCTTGGAAAGCATGGAGTGTGTAGGATCCGTGGACATCGGGTTGTTCCAGACGTCAAACTGATGCTTGGCTGCGGCTTCGACGACGGCCGATGATCCTGTCTTTAACTGCTGAGAGGCAGTCTTGATGATGGGGAGGATGAAGGGTGCAAGCAGCGACAACACAAAGAGCGTGACGCGCTCGGTGATGGTCTCGATCATCTTTTCCAGACCGGGAATCTTCTCCACAATGCCTGAAATACTGCGGACGACCTTGTCTCTGAAGACCAGGATGGGATAGATCTTGGGGATAATCGTCGCAGGGTCAGTGTTGGTGCCAGGGATTTCAGGTCCAGGAGGTCCTCCCACGGAGCCTGGAGGGGCATCGAAGGTAGGTGGTGCTCCAAATTGGTCTTGCCCACCGGCACGTGAGCCGTAGTTATCGTATCCTCCGGATCGATATCCATGGCCAGAGTTAGCTGCAGCCTGAGCGTCAGAAGATGCCTGTAGATCTTGCGCTTCTTTGATGAGACCGCCTGTGCCAGGAACCTTGGCCAGAACATCGGTGAGTCCACCTAATGCACCTGGACCACTACCCTTTGTGTTACTCGTCAATGCATCTGAGAGAGTGGTATCCATCTGATCGATCTCTGCAGAGCTAATGTGATCTGTAGCTTCTCCCAGAACAGAGTGAAAGAAGTCAACGCCACCAAATGTACCGGTAACAAGTGGGAAGACGTGCTTGCCTCGCAGGTTGATAGCTGCCTGTGTTCCAACATGCGGAAACACGTTGTTGTGCCCCAGCTCGCGCAGAACAAGCTCAGTGTAGTTTGTGTGAGCACCATAGTCCTCGAGACAGTGCAGGCCCTGACCCAAACAACGAAGGGCCTCACAAAGATCTTCTTCCCTCCCACGTTGGCCAGATGGACCATGAGTGTACAGACGTCCAAAATGGATTGCACGAGAGAAAGAGTATCTCACGTAACCGGCTGATGTTGCCCATCCGCCTTGCTCATTAGCAATGTAGTTCTTCATCCCTAAAATTGTTAGCAACATTCAAATAAACATGCACTGAAAAGCAACCGGACCTGTATTGGGATCAACCGCAAGTTCGGCCTCTGAGACTGGACCGCGCAAGCGGGGATCAAACTTCCTGGCATCTTGGTTGTCGGCGTAATCTTTAGGATTGTCGATCTTAAGAGAGGTTAGTTTCACATAGTCGGGGAATTACACTGTGAATGATCTTACATGTTCTTCAGGTCTGTATGTTCCCAATCGTTCAGCGGTGACTTCGAACTCTCCGGTCGCGTAGCCGAAGGACATGAACGAAAGTATCCACACAAGCACACGGATAGTCTCGCCCTTGGCAGTCGTCAGTTTTCGGATGACCGGCACACGTAACGCTTCGAACTTACTTGGACTTTGCTGAGAGTTGCAGTATCGACAGCCTGCGTTGTTTAGCATCGTTAAAATTCGTCTTCAGCTGATAACGTACCTGTGAATAATCTCGTAGCCAGTTTCCAAAGTACACACGCTGTAGATAGAGCATCAGCCACATATACTGACTCGCCGATCTACGGCCAAGCATACCTTGATCATCATCGACTTCCATTTGTGACCGCGCAAGCACGCGACCGTCGCAAGCATGTCTTCAATGTCGCCATGTCGCCAGTTCTTTCCTTCGATCTTAGAGATAGACGCAATGTTTCCAGCACCAAAGGCGTCTGCCTTTGCGGGGAGCAGAACGAGTATCGCGATTGCGACAAGCAACAAATACTTCGCAGAGCCAGCCATTGTTGCGCAAAGTCGAAAAAGCAAGTGATGTGGGAAGAGTGTAGAGTAACAGAAAGATCCCGAGTTGAATCACTGGCGCCGTCAGCTGTTTACTAGCTGTTGATTACGTTACGCCACACCAATCCAGGAAAGAGGGACCGATCCACCTTAGTCTGCGGTCATCCCTTCAGCGCGTTCGCTTCTCTACTTACTTCCAAAGCCCCTGCGAGGCTGAGAGAGCTATGCAAATCACTTTAGCGTCCAAACGAACTTCACCGTGCGATGCTGCGCCGCATATCGTTGCGTTGCCTGTGCCACACTGCCCCGCTTTGGGTGCCGATGACGATGCTGGAGGGGTAGGCGAAACGCCGTACGGGGGCGTCGCAGCTGAACACCAGACTTCCGCGTTGCTTACGCTCACCCATAGAGCTGTCCAACGAGCTTACAGCAATTATATAGCTCACGTGTGGGGACGCCCAACGTGCAGGACGTGCAGGGGTTGCCTCCTGCTGCTGCCTGGGTCAGAATGTGGTCCAGTCTGAGTGCATGTCGTGAAGTCGACTCCTAGTAATCCTTCACACATATCCTCTGAGAAGCGCAGAGAGCCGACACTTCGAAGATTCTCAGTCGCCATGGTACAAAGTCGTAGTGTAGGTTCTGTCGAGAGACTGCCCGGGGCTGAGAGTAACATTGAGCTGGATCTTCAGGACTCGCACTTTCAGCTGCCGATCCGACATCACCCAGCGGGATATACTGACGGGTCGAAAGAACATCGTGATACGGGACTGACAGGATCGGAACTGAGAAACGGCTACTCCCAAAAATCTAGACAAAGTTTGTTGTTCTCAGACCAAGCCACCACATTCGATGCAAGATCGGGCACCTCTGAACTCGAAGAAAGTCTTCTCGCAAGGCCGTCCGACAGCATTTTTGAGCTATTGGTCCGTGGGGACATCGCCATGGTTGAAAAATCTCTGAACAACGGGTTGTATCTCGAATCACTGAATTGGGACGGGCTCACTTTACTTGTCGTGGCCATCAAGGAGTCGAACATAGCTATGACCGAGCTCCTACTACGAAACGGTGCCGACGTTCATCACCGTGCTCTGGGAAAACCACCTTTGATGTATGCCGTTCAGAGTCTGAGGCATGGTCCGCAACTCATACGACTTTTACTCGATCATGGTGCCAACATCAACACAACCTGCGGTTCACAGCATATGAATGCGCTACATTCAGCTGCTGCAACAGGGATGTTGGATGCGGTTGACTACCTTATCGCTAGAGGATTGGGAATCGAGTCCACTTGCTCGAGAGCACACACGCCTCTACATATAGCGGCTGGCACAGGACAAATGAAGGTTGCGAGATTGCTGTTGGCCCAAGGTGCTCAAATGTCCTTGAAGAGCGAGCTAGGTGGGAATGCCTTGGTGTTTGCCGCCTGCAACGGACACCTAAACCTCGTCAAGCTATTTCTGGAAGAGGGCTTGGCGGTTGACGACTGCGACAAGACTGGTCTCAGTGAGTATCTGACTGCCATAGTCATCGTTGACTCTTAAGTATGACTAACTTCATTAGCCGCTCTGATAGGCGCCGTCGATCTGGGACACACTCACGTCGTCAAATATCTGCTAAGTAAGGGTGCTGATGTCGACAAGGCGGATACAAAATCGAATACACCAGCTATGAAGGCAGCCGCGAAAGGCCAAACGGATACACTACAAGCCCTAATTTCTCGAGGCGCGAATCTGCAAAAACAAAACGTGGAAGGCGAAAATGCACTCGAAATCGCAATCTCCAACGGCCATCATGATACCATCCGCCTTATGCTGCAAACACTCGGCGGTACCAACTATCCGCTTACGAGCGTGTCACTTGAGATAGCATCTGCAAGAAAACTCGAGACCATGAGGTCGTTGATGAAGACCGCATCGATAATGTATGCACATGTGAAACCAAAATCAGAGATCCTCGGAGAATATGCCTGGATGGAGTGGGTACTAAGGACGGGTGGTATTCTTGTCAAGCCAAAGGCCATGTTCAACATGATGAACATCGCGATCTCAGATGGTCACCTTGCGCTGGTCGAAGCCCTACTGGAGAATGGTGCTGATCCCAATATGTATCTGTGGTCTGGAACTTTACCACTCAACATTGCAGTCGTCAACGGGGATCTAGAAATCGTGAGATTTCTTCTCGACCACGGCGCGGATCCTGTTGTATCAGCTAACATCGTCAAACGTCCATCCGGACCTACAAAGGATGTTCTGCTTGATGCACTGTCGAATATGAAGTACGACAAAGATACCTGCCTCGCAATTCTCGAAGAACTGCTTCACAGTGGACGGTTCAACATTCTCTTCGGGTCAGCATCCAACCAGACCGCATTCTGGAAGGTCCTTGAGTCCAACCACTGGGACAAAGAACTTCGTGACCAGATTTTGCGCATGATGTTAGACACAGTCTCTGATGTCAACTATTCTTGCTGTGGCGATGGAGCAACACTGCTGCATCATGTCGTTCGGTTCGGTGAGAAAGCCCTGGTGGATGTGCTCTTGGAGAAAGGAGCTAGTATGAATTCTCGTGACAACGAGAGACGTACACCAATCATGATAGCTTGCCATTTTCAGCCTACCATGATCACTTATCTACTCGAACGTGGTGCGGATCTCAGTTTGAGGTACAGTGATGGTAAAGGGCCATTACACTCAGCCGTAACTGGCGGAAGTCTCGAGGCGTTAAAGGTACTCACTACACTCGATCATGGTCTTGGCAACCTCGAGCAGATATCCGAAGAGGGTTGGACACCTCTTGCCTATGCTTTGGCAGCTGGTCATGAGGAAGCAGCTTTGTTTTTGATCGAGCAGGGAGCGAATCTCAATCACACGGTGGGTAAGTTTGGGCGGTCGATGCTACACTTTGCAGCAGCTTTTAGCCATGAGCTCGTGTTTGATAAGATTATGGCCCTTAGTCATGAGAGTATTCACACGCGAGACACTGTGAAGGACGCCACGCCCTTGCTGCTGGTACGTATCTCTCCATCAGAATTCCATGCTGCAAACAGACACTAAAGCTTCGCAGGCTTGCGCAGGTACACGCTACAGGTCGGGCTCCAGCCGGATTGTACGTGCTCTGCTCGCAGCAGGTGCAGATATTGAAGCACATGGCAATAATTTCGATCGGCCACTACACGTCGCCATCTTGACCTGCAATACAAACATCGCCGCGACACTCGTTGAGCATGGTGCCGATATCACCGCCACTGGATCCAAAGGTTGTACGCCCTTACATCTGACGGCAGAATGTTACAATCCTGACATCATGTGCCTACTTCTACAGAAAGGAGTGGCGACCGAAGTGGTTGACGAAGATGGTTGGACACCGCTCGACTTGTGTAGTGCGCCTCTAACAGCTCAGATATTGATTGATCACGGTGCAGATATCGATCGTGTTGACAAGAAAGGGCTGACTATATTGCATCGTGCTGTCATTTATGACGATGTCGAGCTTTTCAGAACCTTACTCAAGAATGGCGCGTCGACTCAAGTGAGAGCTACATCCGATGGTTTGACCGTGTTGGAGAGAATCGAAGACTTAGCAGCCTACAGGTTGAGAGAGAGATTTCTAGCAATTGTCGAGGATGTTGTCCCTTACAGTAGTAAATCGATCAGAAATTAGCCAGAGCTGTGATATAATAACTGAATTCTACCACTTTCTATGAAACAAGCAACATTTACGCAAATCTGTATCGCCGCCTTCACTTTTGCCTCTCCCTTGCCGCATTTTCTCATTCTTCAAATTGAATCTCATGCACCTTATCCTCCTCCAAATGTGATCCATATTCAGAATCATCGTTCTTCTCTGCTCCTTGATCCGCATGGTCTTCTAACCTGTGCAGCGGATCGTCCACAAACCAGTACGGCATCTCACTTTGCGTTGTACTTTTCGCCAATTCATAGTCCGGGTGTCCAGGCCGTAAAAACACACCACGAATATGGACAGTGGGTGCTGGTGGAGACGATGGCCTTTTAGGGGGTCGAATTATGAGCCGTACAGGTGCTTTGCCGACTACAGGTGCTTTGGGCTTGTGGATCTTTGCAGTATATGGGGCCTTGAATCTAATCGATACAGTTCGCCCTGTGGTCTGAGAGCGTTTGGATGGACGAGGAGGGCTTCGATCTTGCGAAGTGGTGTCGGCTTTTGACGGGTTACGAGTATCTTGGGGCTGGATGGGCTCATCCAATCCTGGAACAGAGATGACCGTGGAGGACCTTGATGGTGCTTGGAGGGTGTCGCAGTTGAGACGACTGGACCTCCGCTTGGTTGTAGCCATTGTGGACTTGAGACAGATGGCGATTGAGCTGTTATGATGTTTGATGTGAAGTTGATTGTACAGGTGCAACTGGTGTGTGCCTTTATCCTCTCGAAAAACCATGACTTTTAGTCTGCAGGCCGTCAACCGTGGAAGCATAGAATACGCGAATAATTCTGGCTCATACCCAGATCGCATGATAGCGAACCGAAGGTCTGTAATGTTTGAGTTTTGTGGATGATTCTTGGTTAGGACGGATACAGCTAACTCAACGTGACCAATACTTTCACAGCCAATGATATGAACTATGGTACGAGTGCTGCTCAATCACAACCTCAGTATAAAAAGTTCAAGAATAGCCTTCGTCGACAATGCGCATTTTTTACCCTCTAAAATATGAGAAGAGTAAGATCACAAAGGTCAGCACGGAGTCCATCATTAAGCTTTCCTGTCCACCATGGCCGAAAGCACAAACACATTCACCATGGAGGAATTCCCACTAAAGCCTACACCGGCCATCTTCACCACACGCGCCACACTGAATGCACTCGCTGAGATCGAGAGAAAAACTTTACCTTCTCTTCGCCAGCAACACCCAGAAGATGAACGGCGCGCCCTGCTACAAGCCATGCCCAACGATGGCAGTCACTTACTATGGCAAGTTTCAGACCAAGAACTCTTGTCATGCAGTTTTGAACGCTCTCCAACCTCATCACCACAATGGAGCTTCGGTTTCCAGCCACTCAGTCCCGCTTCTTCAAGCAACAAGAGAGCTGATGTTAGCACATCAGCTCAGTCTTCTGCTCCTGGATCCTCACCACTATCGCAACGCTCTTCAGACCCTGTATTACCCAGGTCTAGCAGAAGTAGCACCTTCAGAGCCCCAGATTCACAACCAAATTCCAGTGCCCCAATACCTCACGTTCACTACCGACTCAACGGCCCATCATCCACCCTCGCTCCAAGTGTCAATCCTGCACAGACGCAGTCATACACTTCACCCACCGGATGGGCGTACCCAAGGCTGGGAGAGGTACGTGGGAGTAGAAGAACGAGCGAGGCTCAAATTCTCAAGGTACACGAAATCATCCGAGCCTATATCGAGCAAGATCCTCAGGATGCTACTGACAACCCTGTACGTGTTGAGCAAGAAGCACATGTGGAGGAAGCTGAGCCTCCCGTTGCCGGCGGACTGGAAAGAGTCCAGTCCCGTGAGGATAACGACAGAAGAGAAAGGCAAAGGCTTATAGCGTTTGCTTTACGTTCTGCCTGGGCTCGTCGGGGAGCAATGCGGAGCGGGGAGAGAGTCGAGAGTTTGGGAGAGCCGTGAGAATGCCTCGAGTCTTGTAAGCAGCGAGATGTGTCATATCTCTTCATCATAAGTGTCACGTGGTACAGTAGGTAATGTGAGCGGGACTCGTAAAACTTATAGTCGACTTCGAACTTCATGCATTAATCGTACCGCAATCGCAGGTCATCACGTCGTAGAGCGTGAGACTATGTAAGCAAAACCATCCACCTCAATACACCAACAGAGTGGTATCTCGATATACAAGACATGAGAAGCATGTGTACCCAACCCGATGCGCCAAAAATCCAAGATGTGACAAGAACGGCGACTGATTCAGCAGCGTCGTGAGTGAAGCACGTTCAAGTACTGTACATAGTGCGTAAGTATTTGGTGTGTTGGTAGTTCCTCTCACGAATTTTCGAAGGAAAGGAAGAGAATAGAGGCGGAGAGAGGCAAGGCGGCGTGTAGTGTATGTGTGTAGGCAGATCTGGCTGCTGTTGAACTTATGTGCTCAGAGTAGCCTGAGTGCTTCCTGTATCGGCGGGCGGGTATCCACAGGAGTGGAGTTTGCGGACGGCGGTAGGAAGACGATGTCCGCTTCTCGGTTTGGCAACCATTGAACATCCATCTTCCTTGCCTTTTCCCTTCCCGCCGCTACGAGTCAGCTCGGTTCCCGGTTGCGTTGATCAAGTTTTGGGGATGATCGTGGAGAGCGACGCAATGGGGGCGATTGACGAGAGGTTGGCGATGCGCGCATACTCTCAGATATAGCTGTTACAGCTGCACTCTGTGGTATTGGTGGCGAGTTTCTGAACTCAGGTGTCGTCTTGTGTGAGCCGCCGCTGTGGTGAACGCTGCGCACAGTCGATGGAGTCGAAGGTGACCGACCACCCTTCCCCTGAGGCGCTTTCGGTGTCATACTGCCACCACTCCCCATGCTGACATGTTTTACGCGTGGTGTCGTGTCGTGACTTCCTCCAGATAATCGATTCGTGTCCAATCGTGGGGTGTGTTCTTGACTACTGGCAGGCTTGTGTTTCGACACAGCGCTGTTAGCACGGCTGCGCATGGGGTCTTTCGGGGGACTTCGCGTGGCAGGTAACGTAATGGGCGGCCCTTCGGCGGTTCTTCTGCTGTTTTGAGAGTATTGCAAAGGGGCAGTGATAGGAACATTGTTGTCCATGTCATGTCGGCCCTCACTGTCACGAACCTGTCCACCGTTTTGTGCGACCGGTTCAGGACTTTTTGCACCACCAACTTGGGGTGTGCCTTCCCAGCTTTTGCGTTTCATCATCCGCCCCAATATGCTTACAAGCTCCGCGGCATCCTCAAACTCAGTATCATCCATGGCTTCTTGTGCTCGATAGACGTCTTTAATAGCGCGACGAGCGATACGTCGTGATCCTTCGTGATCATGCACACAATCCCAGAGGAACGCACTGTGCTCTAGAGCTACAGACAATCGAAGAGGATGTGACCCTGGAAGATATGATGTCGCATAATGGGTGGCAGTGATGAAGTATCCGGTCGCAAGCGGCACGAAGTTTAGTGGTGGCAAGAGGAAGGAAGAGGGTTGTGGTATGGGAACCGGATTGAGACCAGGAGGTGCCATCAGCGGCGGGCCTGGAGAAGGTGTCCCAACTGGCCCACCGGTCGCATACGGGTTGGTAACGAACGAAGTCTCGGATACGATCGAGTCAATGGGCTCGCGAAGCGCTGGTTGCTTGCCTGCACGCTTCGAGGACGCTGGTGGTCCTTGATCCGCCTTGCGGCCGTTCGCGGATCGTGGTGACAATGGAGCGCCGGGTCTCCTTGACTCTGACGACTCCATGTTCGTCATAGTGACAGGTGGCTGATTGTGGAATAAGCAGAAGATGTGGTAGAAGCTCGCTCGCAGTTTGACGCTCAACACCCTGCATTCTGGACCGTGCTGGTTGTCCTGCGCGTATGGCAGCACGTACAACTCGAGTATCGACAAGCCTTCTCTGGACATCCATAAGATGTGCTGATATGCTGCCAAAGAAGGAGTATCTCTGCTTGTGTCTAGTTTGCGGAGCTTTCTGGCACGAATAAGCCTTCGCGAGAGCAGAACTGAGAGACCAAGGATTTGATAAAGTGCGCCTGACAGGTATGGATTCGACTCTTCTGTCTGTTTGGCTATGCGTCCGAGAAACTTCTGGTCGAAGTCTAGAGATGCCATCTTCTCCTAGGCTCTACAGTCGGAGAATGTAGGCTTAGGACCGAAGACGGATGTGCGTGGTGATGGATGGGACAGGATAGCGGTGTGGTCGTTCCTGTGACTACGATGAGCTGGTGCCCGATAAGATGAGTTTTGCTAGAATGCCGCCTCTACTCACCTAAAACAACAGCCAACCCGGACCGTTGCGCTGTATCTTATGGATAGACACAGAGCAGCCCGGCCCGAGCTGACCGATGACGCTATGCGATGGTGCCGCCGTGGAGATGAGGACTCGAGACCTTGCGACCAGTGCCGTCCAATGGATGCGTTTAGAGAACTGGATTGATGGCCGTGCTTGGGACTGTCGAGGAAGAGCGATTCCTGTGATGATGATTCGGAAATTGATGTCGTTGCAACGATCCACTTGGAGAGGCGCCACGCGGAGAATTGCTATATTAGGCAGTAATGATGGATCTGAACATGCGGTAGAGTACAGATATTGGCACAAAAGTTTCGGCGATGATGGTGAGGGTGTTGTACAAATTGATGGACGAACGCCAGAAAACGTTGGGTATATGTCTTGAATCTGTCAGCGATGCACTCGGTAGAGCCCAACTACCCATATGGCGTGGCACAGCCTGCAGATGTCTAGATACCTTGAAATGGACAAGTCGAAACGATGTCGTTGCTTAGGACCACAGCCCTACTCTCATTCGATGACTGAAAGGGAAGGTGGGCCAATTAGAGCGCCAGCTGGATGAGGCGACGCGGGAACTCCGTTGCGACGGGCTAGCTGTCGTCAGGCAAGGAGAGTGAGATGCAGGGTGGCTGGAAAGTCTGTTGAAAGCGGCGGACAGCGCATTGCGTCGTCTCCAGCTCCAATTCCCCACGCGCGAGGTACCGCGATGTTGTTTAAAGCAATGACAGCTCTCACAGGCGGTGTAGAGGAGGTCAGTGCAGTTCTGAGCGGTCCGAGGCGAAATGGGCCGCACACACGAACTCCAGATTCGCGCGAGGATGAGTGCGGGGCGTCGTCCGCTCGAGTTGAGAGGAGCAGGCGCGAGCGGCAGGAGAGTCTGCAACAACAACGACAGCAACGATCGCAAGAGAGTAAGAAATGGCGAGGCGAACGAAGTGGATGTCACTGATAGTATTAACCCGCAATTTGATCCCGGTCCTGTGGGTATGCAGGTGCAGCTCTGCGTCAACCTGCAGAGACGCGAGCGATGCGTTGTCCAAATCCTCCGCTAACTGCACCCGTCTTCTGCATCATCTCCATGCCGATTATAGTTCGCATCTTGACAGCTGGCACGGACAACAAGAGCTGTCGAATCGCCGTCTTCTCGACCGACGACACCCGCAAAACGCCGCCGCTTCTGGAGGCTTGCCAACGTGCGTTTGCAGGCTGTGCTTAACCACCAAGCACGCCTCACGTCGACGGCAAACAGTTGCCAGCGCATCGATTCGTCGCTTCATAGAATGTGACATGCCATCATCTTGTCAACAACAGAGCTGTTCTATGCTGCTTGACAGCTAGGACTCCCTCAGCTACTCGCCAGCGCACGCGCCGTTGCTGTCACCCTCAGGAGCCCCAGGACTTTCAACGCCACGGCGGGCTACCAGGGTCCCAGCTGACGATGCTTCAAATAAAGAGCACGCCTCTTGGCTATATCGACTGTCCTAAGATGTCGAAATCCACTGCAAAGTGGAGAGTCTAAACCGGCCAAACCACACTGGGTGTGGTGACATCCGAAAGCAAAACGACTTGTCTTCACTTGCTTGCGCCTGCTTTGTTGTCAAACAAGGTCTGAACAATCAACGATAGCTCATACTGACGACCTCTGGCCACCGCTCCGTCATACGCAGCATTTGCTGCGCGTCTACAGTGATGGTATCCGCTGAAAATGGCGGTGAGGGTGTGCTGTGATTGGTCAGTATTTACGAAAATGCTGGCCAACGCCATAGGGGGAACTTGATCAGCACCGTTTTTCACTAACCCAGCCTCCTCGAGATCTACTGGGCATACGAGCGCCACCGCACGAGTCTCGACACCACTGTTACACAGCCACTTGAGCCTCCGGTAGCTGCCGAGCTTTCAGACTACGCCTAGGTCACTGCGACGATCCTCCAGCCATGTTCTGGCAGCAGCCATATCCATGTGACTCGAATATAGAACAGAGCTTGATTGCTCTAATCACAGCGTCATCGAAGATGACGGGAGCTGGGCTGTGATCGTGCTGGGGCAATGCATGAGCACATCTGCCATTGCAGGTAAAATCGCTTGATCTACTCAAAACAGGGCAATACCTGCAATCTTGAACTTGGCATACATGGAAAGCTTTTCTGCACTCGCCTGTTTACATTCAAGCTCTGCTCAGTCTCTGACAGAAGGTATTTGTGTACCGTCCTGCAGCGTGCCGACGGTAAGACAACTCCAACGGTGGATTCGTTAGCACATCCGCGAAGACCACAAATCCAACAACGGAAGCAAACCCCTTCCGCACATTGCTAACATCCAGCGGTTTGGTCAGGTAGGTATCACAATGGCTCTCGGAATCTTACGCATGCGTGCACCCGAGTAAGGATAGCCGTTGTGCTACTCAAGTGATCCAAGCAACACAATACCTGTTCATCGTCCGTCTTCTCTCTACTGGTCGGTGCTCGTAAACAAAACCTCAAAGAGCCAGTTACTGTATGAGCCCACGGATTTGCGAAGACCTGGTCGGTCTCAGCGAGCCCGTTGGTTCCAGTTGCAATCATTGCGATAGGTTCTCGACTAAGCAGACACGCTTTGCGGGAACTAACTTGGTCACAGTTTGCAATACAGCTTCGATTGTTACATCCAGCATCTGCTTACACGGTTTCCTCATGGTTCTGACTACGTATATGGACAATGCAATCTGCGCTCATTTGCTTCATTCCTTGCACTCAACAAACTACTGCCACTTCGAGACAATGCTGGATTGGACTGGAGCTATCAGGCCAGCGTGGTCGTTGATATAAGATGCTTAAGTAGCTATTGAGAGAAGGTGTCAAGTCCATCATTGTTTTCAATCATCTCACGACATACTCACTCTCCTCTCTTGTGTGAATCACACTCTTTGATCGCAAGCCACCTTATCAGGAGTCATCAGTACGAGTGTTTCGCAGACACCTCAGTGACTACTGACGCATCAAAGTGTTTTACTCAAAACACTTCTCCGAGTCACATCAATCTTCACCTAGGTCCCGGATCTAGTAAAGAACGACTATTCTCTTATACCTTCGTTCCAGTCACTTCGTACCCAATACACAACACTCATTTGTCACAATGTGCTACTATCACGCATACTCCCACAAGTGCGGTCACACCGAGTGTGTTCTGGCGAAATTCTGTCCCAAAGGCCAGATGATCCAGCAGAAATGCGGACGTGGGAAAGAGGGTATCATCATGGCGACTGTCAAGGTAGAGACTAACTGTGCAGTTTGCCCCAAGAAGGTACGTGGACTTGAAAGTCTATCTGACAGGAGCTAACAACGCGTAGTGAGGTGAATACACCTGCAGTCTGTGTTGATAAATTGGTGACAGTGCGCAAGTGGGGTTGGCGAGAAGAAGTCAGAAGGAAGATTTGTACTTGTATTTGAAATTTACTGTAGGTATTAAGGCGCGCGATGGTGTAAACGATGTTGTGATGTTATGGGAATAAAGTTTGTTTTCGCATGCGTACATCATGTACACTTTGACTTGGTCCCATCTTTGCATGTCACAAGACCAACATTTCAATTTCACAAACGTACATCTTTTATCGGTTCCATTACTTCTATCGACTCACTCCACTCATCTAGTGCAGCCTTGTGCAATACCACGAAGTCGAACGATCAAAGTCACCTTCGCTAATCTCAACATCCATTAGCAGCAACACAGATAACGATAAGACCCCCGATCCTTCACCTTGTAATCCGGATACACTGCCGAAACAGTCCATAAACCGTTACACCTGCCCCGCACTTGTTATCTCCAATACCGGATAAGGGGTACGATGATCATTTCCTTGCATATGCTCAAACATACATAAGATGCCCAGATCTCGGCAGGCGCTGTCAAGCTTCGCTTGTAACCTCACTCGAAGGTTCAACGTATTCTGAACTTCCACGATGGCTAGTGCAACCAAAGATGTCGAAACGCCCGTTACGGTTCGCAAGCTCTCGATCGCGGCAGAAGAAGTGCGCGAAGCGATTGAGTTCGAACACACGCTTACGTTCTGGGAAGCTGTGAAGCTCTACCCAAAAGCGATTGGGTGGTCATGCTATTTTAGCCTGGGGGTGATTATGCTAGGTAGGAGGAAACCTCGTACAATTTACCAGCTACCTAACATTAAAGCACAGCGTTCGATCCTCAGCTCCTCGGTAACCTCTACGCTATGCCTGCGTTCCAAAAAGATTTCGGCTACGCTTTTGAAGACGGGTACCTCATCTCCGCCGCATGGCAGACCGGCCTTGGAATGGGCAATCCAATTGGCCAGGTTGTGGGCGCTCTTGCAGCCGGTTATCCCATGGAATGGTACGGACGAAAGAAGACGTTCAACGCTTGTGTTTTTGCCGTCGCTGGATTAGTCTTTATCCAGTTTTTCGCTCGATCGCTACCCGTTCTGCTAGCTGGGGAGCTCCTCGCGGGTCTCGTGCTTGGTGCGTTTGTTGTCATTGCACCGGCGTATGCTTCAGAAGTATGCCCGCTGGCTTTGCGCAGTGTGTCAACGAGTTATGTCAATTTGTGTTTTGTAACGGGGCAGTTGCTGGGAAATGGAGTTACGGCCGCGACGCAGCATATGAGCAGTCATTGGGCATATTCGATTCCGTTCTCATTGCAGTGGTTTTGGGTGTTGGTCATACTGCCGGGTATGTGGTTTGCTCCAGAGAGGTACGATTTCATGCTTTTGGTTCCTTCTTCTGAACTTATATTGACTGATGCTTGTTGCAGTCCGTGGTGGCTAGTTCGCCAAGGGCGACTTGAGGATGCAGAGAAGGCGCTGGTCAAGTTGTCCAGCGAGAAGGTCAATGTCAAGGCTGCGCTGGCGCAAATTGTGGAAACCGACACACTGGAGAGAGACATGGAGGCTGGAAGCACCTACTACGACGTATTTCGCAAGATCAACTGGCGCCGCACAGAGATCGCAATCGGAGTGTATACCACGCAGGTCTTGTGTGGTGTGTACTTGATCAACTACGGCACCTATTTCTTCAGCCTTGCTGGCGTGAACACAGACCAAGCATTCGGACTAGGGCTAGGTTTCATGGCCTTGGGATGGGTCAGCGTCCTATTGTCGTGGTATCTGATGCAAAGATTTGGGAGGCGAGTACTGTTTGGCGCCGGCCTTACCATACTTACCATCATCATGTTCCTGGTCGGTATTCTAGACTGTGTCCCATCGCAAGGCGCGGTGTGGGCGAAGTCGTCCATGTAAGTGTGCACACGTGCGTAACAACTATCGCTGACATGAGCAGGCTTTTGGTGTGGAACTTTGTGTATAACTGGAGCGTTGGTCCCGTCGCATTTGCGATCTTCTGCGAAGTCAGTGCTACCCGCGTCCGCTCAAAGACGATCGCAGTTGCCACTGCAGTGCAAGCTCTGGTTGGCATCGTTATGACTGTGGCGATTCCATATCTCATCAATCCGGACGAGGCAAATCTGGGAGGAAAACTGGGCTTCTTCTTCGGTGGTTTGTCTATACCATGCCTAGTCTGGTGGTTCTTGCGAGTGCCAGAGATGAAAGGCCGAACCTATGAAGAGCTAGATATTATGTTCGAGAGGAACGTGAAGACACGGAAGTTCAAGAACTACCAGATCTAGACCCGGGTACGGGGCTACCCGAGCTGCAGGATAAGTCAGAAATGAGCACATAGCCTTTTTCAGTTGGGGGAGCGTACAATAGAGCCCAACTCTATCTTTGTCAGCCTATATGGCAATATCCTTTTGAAGGCCTCTAGGCTTCAGCTAGAAGCAGAAGATAGTAACGGCTGCTGGCTGCAGCATGTGAACTTCTCTGCAACATGGGAGGGGACGTTGACATGTAGCACATATTACGCCAGAGACGCTGCGCTAGCAAATCCGGAAGGTACACAAGATGGTCTGAGACTTTCTCAAGCCATGCTGTACTGACACACAACCACTTACCCCCTTATCTGCTTAGGTCTTAACGTGCGGACCTAAGTTTATAGAACAGTCTTGGTATCAGCAGCCGTTAATCTGATATGCGTGATACATGATCGAGTGACAGGTCGATCACAACGGCCTCCAAGCCACGGTTACCCAGAGCAATTTTAAGCGGCAAGTGGTCTGAGATCAGCCATCGGTCATTGGTCCCCTCATTCCCGGCAAACTAAGCTTCCGCTTCGCTTGCAGCTTGCGCTCGGCTCGACATACATTTTGCGAATAGCATCTGAACGGACTGCGGGTCACCGTACTCGATACGGTCTTGGGTGCCACCGGTTGAGTGGGAAGGGTGGCCTGCTCACCGCGCTCGTGGTCCTACAAACAACTCTTTTCCCTCCTCCTTTTTGACGGCTTCTGAGTGTCGCGTTCGCATAGTGGTCGAGAAATTGAAGTCTTTGGAGATTGCAGTGTAAGAAAGAGTAGGCACAAGCCTCGAACGAACGGCGCTCCCCCATTTTTCAGACCCACAACAGATCCGCAGCGGCCCGCCGGCAACTTCCGGCTGGTGCGTCGTGTTACTGCGACGGGATGCATCACCCCAACGACGACGTTGATGAAACACAGAAGAGCGGGGAACTAAACGAAAAGGAGGTCCTTGGGTCTACAGATGAGAAGTCGAGCGTTCCCGTAATACAGACCAACGGGAACGATGTTGAAGACTACGAAAAGAGGGTTGAAGAGAAAGATGTCATCTCGGACACAACAAAGAGCAACGACACCAACCACGAGAAGACGGCTACCGTAGACGAAGTCGAAGAAACAGACACTACGATAAGAGACGCATCCGCCAACCCTACGGACGATGAGGAAGCAGAAGACGAATCAAAGTACATCTCTGGCATAAAACTCTGGACACTCTCCTTCGGCCTCTGTCTAACAACCTTTGTCATCGCCCTTGACAACACCATCATCGCAACCGCCATCCCCAAAATCACCTCTGTCTTCAACAGCCTGGACGATGTCGGCTGGTATGGCTCTTCCTACCTCCTCACCACCACCTCGCTGCAGCCTTCGTTCGGCAAAGTGTATACCTACTTCGATGTCAAGTACACATACCTGGCTGCCCTGCTTATCTTCGAAGTAGGCAGTGTAATATGCGCTGCCGCGACGAGCTCGCCGATGTTCATTATTGGACGCGCGATTGCTGGAGCAGGTGCTGCGGCGTTGTATTCAGGCGGTATGACAATCATTGGGTTTTCGGTGCCGCTGCGGAAACGTGCCATCTACATCGCGGCGCTAAGCTCCATGTTCGGTATCGCCAGCGTCGTGGGCCCAATCTTGGGAGGCGCATTTACTGATCGCTTATCGTGGCGTTTTTGTTTCTGGATCAATTTGCCTTTCGGTGGTGTCTCGTTGCTTGTGGTGTTTTTCTTCTTCTCTAACCCGGAGAGGAAGTACAGTCATCTCCCCGTCAAGGAGAGGTTGAAGAACATCGATTTGGCTGGCGCGGTGTTTCTTATTTGCGCCATCGTAAGCTTATTGCTTGCACTTCAGTGGGGTGGATTTACATATCCGTGGAGCAATTCAAAAGTCTGGGGGACGCTGTTATCATTCGGGTTGATCATCGCTGTGTTCGTTGGAATCCAGATCTACCAGAAGGATCGAGCGACCATCCCGGTGAGAGTATTCAAGCAGCGGACCATCTTGGTCAGTTGTCTGTTCTCTGCGCTCTTATCCATGGCACTGTACACGTAAGTTACCTCCCCTTCAGTCTTGGTACCTATACTAAATGAGATAGACATATTTTCTACCTCCCTTTCTACTTCCAGGCCATCAAAGGCACCACGGCCGAAGAATCAGGAATCCGCACCATCGCTTATCTGGTCAGTATTACTATCAGCTCCATCGTTATCGGCGCCTCGATCACCGTGGTTGGATGGTACGCACCGTTCATGTGGTTCGGCTCTGCCGTCTTCACCGTCGGCGCTGGCATGCTATACACACTGAAAGTCGACTCGCCAAACAGCCACTGGATCGGCTACCAAATTCTTGCCGGCATTGGCGCGGGAGCTGGGGTCCAGATCCCTTTCATCGCTGTGCAAGTCGTGTCGAGCACCAAGGACATGCCGACCGCTAATGCATGTGTGTTGTTCTTCAACAGTCTAGGCGGCGCATTGAGTATTTCGATTGCGCAGAACATCTTCGTGAACACGCTCGCAAAGGAAATTCCAAAGTACGTACCAGACTTCGATCCGCAGATTGTGGCACAGGCTGGAGCTACGAATTTGAGGAATGTAGTGCCCCCGGAACTGTTACGTGGCGTGTTGCATGGATACAACAACGCGATCGTAACGGCTTTTACCCTAGCGATCGCGACGTCGGCGCTTGCGTTCATTGTCAGTCTGGGAATGGAGCAGAAGAGCGTGAAAGGGAAGAAACTCATACATGGAGGTGGCGGCGCATGAAGGAACAGCATAAGTTCCACTTAAGTATATATACAACTACCTTCGAATAGCTGATTGTCTCCTTTGTGTCTGAATGCTACGTTTATTCCTCTTTGGACTCTCCCCTCTCTGGATAGTACCCTCCCGCGAACTCCAGACTCGCGTTCTCGAATTTCTCTTCCTTGATCTTTTTCCACCCGTGCCAGGGCATCCACCCCTCACTCTCATAAACCTTCACATCGATGGTTGCGATGAAGCTCTCACGGCAGAAATTCGGCCTATGACCATCGGGAAAAGGACTTGCCAGCCCAAACCACCCCGGTTCCTTAGGCGCCCGCGCCTTCAGTTCCAGCTTGTTGACGTAATCAGATACCGAGATCGAGAATGAGCGTTCCTCCCAGTTGATGTCGACGCTCATGAACGGGCTGAGAAACGGCAAATTAAGGTACGACACTGAGAATGGGGGCACAAAGTCTAATACGAGGTCCTTCGAGCGGTAGCCCAACATGTATGCCGTCTGGCCCATAATCTTGCCGCCTGCGAGACACACACCCTTCTGTTCATCGGCATTGAAGGCTTGCACCCACATATGCGCGTCCGGGAAACTGTTTGCCCAGTTTTTTTCTTGATGTATATGCCCGCGCCCCTTACGGTCAGCTACTGGGTGGTCGTCGCCAAGCGGCGGGATGGACAAAGTAAACGAGCAGGGTGAATTGATGCTGTGCACGTGCCAATGCAGAGGCAAAGGAAGGTTGATCATCCATCCTTCAGGCGTGTTCTTGTCGGTTCTCCAAGTGGTCACGGAGTCGCTGTCTGCAGAGAACTCCCAGTCTGGTGCATTAAGACGGTAGGATGTTGTGCCGTTGCCGTGCGTGGCCATGTAGCCCATGCCTGGGATGCGGAGTTCGAAGGCATTCGACTTTTGGTCTGTAACGTTGCGTTCGATGTTCTCTACAAAGTGTTCTCGTTGGAAAATTGGGCTGCCAGTCTTTGGGTAATATGTGAATGACACCATATGTGGCCGTGTCGAGGCGTTTGGTACTGAGCAGATAATCAGGGCGATATGTGCGCCACTTGCAAGGTCGAATTTCGAGTAGAAACCCTCAAATTGAGAGCTAGGATGAGGAGCGTAGTGTTCCATGACTGTGAGAACTTTGGCTATGTTATGGTTTGGGAAGTTGAGAGACGATTGAGACCTTGAGACTACTTTGATTTGCTGCTGTTGATGCGCGAGTCATGACGTCATCTGTACATGATCTCATCTATTTGCTTGTTTGTGGTGTAGCATTTCTTGCTCATTGATTACATGGTTCGAAATCGTTCAAATTTAAAGTAGAAGATGCTCAGCTCACTAGCGCGACATGTCACCTGTGAAGTCGCTCTAATCCTTGAACTTCCACCACCACCTACTGTGTGCGCCAACCTAGAGTTCGTCCTTCTCGTTAGTTCTAGTGTTTCCAATCCTGGCTTGTTCGGTGAGCCCTTTACGAACGATGCTTGTCAGCACCTCGTAAACGACCTGTGCAGCAGCGACGCTCGTGATTTCGGCGGAGCTATCGTAGGCTGGGCTAACCTCAACGATATCTGCACCAACGACATTGAGGCCTTCAATACCTCTCAAGATCCGAATCAGTTCTCTAGTAGACCAACCTCCCGGCTCGGGAGTACCTGTCGCTGGTGCCAGACCTGGGTCAATGACATCAATGTCGATACTGAGATACACTGGTTTCTCTGTGCCAACACGACCCATGATGGATTCGATGATACCCTTCGGTCCAATATCATCGATATCGTCTGTGGAGATGCGCATCCATCCCTGCTGTGAGTCGTCCTCGTAGTCTGCCGCATCGTCGCCCGAGAGTCTGGTTCTGAGCCCAGCGTGCACGCTTGAGCCGTTTGCAATAAGACCCTCTGTCGAAGCGAGCCAAAACATGCTGCCGTGGTTCAGAAACGATTGTGTTGTTGGGTCTTCAGGGTCAATCCAAGCCGAAGGGTACTTGGCTGGGTGCCATGTGTCTAAGTGCGCGTCGAAATGCACAACGGTGATAGGGTGACCATACGCCTTGTTCAGTGCCCTCAGTGCGGGTAAGGCAACGCTGTGGTCGCCTCCCAAGGTGATGACCTTCGGTTTACTGAAATATTGCACCCCGCTCTCAGTGCTCTTCTCGGTAGGGCCGCGTCCAGCAAGCTCTAGGTAGGCTTCACTCATCTGCCTTAATGCAAGCGCATTATCAAATGGGGTGATTGGAATGTCTCCACAATCCACAATATTCGCCCATGATGTGAACGGGTTAAGGCCTGCCCGTGCGTTGTATCCACGGAAAGAGGTTTGACGGGCTGAGCCAGAGCGAATCGCTCGAGGTCCGAACCGTGCGCCAGGTCTGTACGAGACTGCGGTATCGAAGGGCGCGCCGAGGATGGCGATATCATATGCTTTCTCTGGGTGTGTCAAGCATCGTGTGTGTGGTAGATGAGCAAAGGTGGAGATGCCGCTAAATCCCCACTATATGTATGTCAATTACTGGCAATTCAATGCGCATGGAAGACTTACGTCTGTTCCCCACTTCTGCTCCAGCTCGTCAAGACGCTCTTGGGAAAATGATTCCTGGTGAGCATGATGGGCGCCATGTGCCGAAGTAAGAGCTGGCAGTGCTAATAGAGACGCTTTGTTCCACTTCATTTTCGTTCACAAGTCACCGAGAAAGTGGCTATGAATATGCGGGGAGCCTTGATATTTGAACAATGGCATGTTGGCGTCAATCGCGTTTCCAACCTTGCTATCGCGTGCATGCTCCGATCTCAAGTCCGACAAAAATGCCCGCGGGACGCGGCGGGGCAGCTTGTAGCTCAAACAGGCAGGTCCATGCCACAATTCGCACCTAGAAGGCGTCCGCACAAATAACGTCCTGGTGCCGGTAGACTGCAAGACGCTGAATCAGGTGCAAGTGGTTTAGGCTGGAACAAGTCCTGAAGTTGTTGTCGAGTGGAGATCGGGGCAATGCTGACCGATGACGCAGCGCATATCACGTGATAGCGCGCCTTCGTGATGTTGAAGCTACCGCGGGCGCCTGCTCTGACACACCTCATCCCTTGGAACTTTTTCCAGTCCCACGAACCAAGTTGTAACCGCGATTGTACCCTCACTACCCTTACTCCTCTGCAGCAATGAGCGACGAGAAGACCACGGAATACGTTACGCTGGTATCGAACGATGGCTACGAGTTCAAGCTTCTGCGCTCGGCAGCATGCATAGCGGGGACCATCAAGAGGGCCATGAATCCCGAGTGTAAGTCACTATCAACATAGTGCAAATTGGAAGTCTAACTCCGTGTGCAGCTGGCTTCCAAGAAACCGCACGAAATCGCATGGAATTTCCCACAATCAAGTACGCCACTTCCCTCCCTCAAGTAGCTTGTGAATGTAGCATCGAACAGAGGAAGGATATGTGAAGCCTGAGCTAATGAATCCAAGTGGCGTTGTTCTTGAGAAAGTCTGCGAGTACCTTTATTACAATCAAAAGCACGCAGATAGTAAGGACGTCTCAGACATGGACATTCCACCCGAGCTGTGCCTGGAGCTGCTGATCGCTGCTGACTTCCTGGACGGTACGTATGCCCCTCTTCATTCAGGCAGACTACTCATACTATATTCCAGTTTGAACACTCTTTTGCCCCGTCACGAATCGGGGCTGGTTTTTTATTATCCGAAAAGCGCATGCACAACCACCGCTGTCACACCCTTCGATCACACCCACACCATAAAGCACTTCAATCTTAGCCAGTAGCAAGGTCACTGAGATAAGCGTGTACAGTCCTGGCGTCTGTGAAAACGTGGTTGAGCCAAAGATGGACAGTACCACTCGAGACTTGCTCTGGACTGGATCTTGAAACAATCACACCATGGGTCATGTCTCGAAGGATATACTACACGGACGATCGAACGCGAAAGAAGGAACAGTGCTTTGCTGCATGGTCTCTATACACCCATATCCGACGAAGAATCTTATCGCCATCCACAGTCAATGTCTCCTTGTACCAAACCCCTGTACCATTGCCTGCTGATTCTCGCCTGTCGCCCTCTTAGTCTGCCAATCTCGTCCTGCAGAACCTGCTCTGTTGGTTGCGTGCTCGACCATTGCTGCTGTCGTACCTATGACCGCCACGGCTTCGAAGCTGAAAGGATCTCCATCTTGGTAGCCGACAAAGTCTTTTGCCATATCCACCGGAATATTCACCATTCCATTGTAACCTTCTGAAGCGTTGTGATCCAGCACTTCATGAGTGATACCGTCAAGATTGCCACCGAGTCCGAACTGTCCGTCCAGGAAGAAAGCCTCGCTGTGCCCCAACGTCAGGGCGGAGATCGTAAGCTTCTCCACCGTGCCTCTGCAGAGGCTGACAAGCTTGTCTCGATTGCGAGGTGTAACGTCGTGCTCAAGCATGTATCTCTCAATGTTTTTGAGTTCGTCGCCGGATTTCTTCAGCCCGTAGACAGCGATACCGCCAGGCACTGCCATATAATAGAGTCCGCCCACGCACATAACACCCGAGATACAGACTCCGATTTTAGCTCTGGTAGTCTTGCGCAGATAGGAGCGACGTAGCTTGTGCAGCTCTTGGTCCGAGTAACGTCGAGTTGACATTGTGATGCTGGGACGATAATGAGAACGAGAGTGATTTCAAGAGTCCCACTGAAAACAAGGCAGTTGCACAAAATCCAATGTGTCGATGAGGCAACAACCTACATGTCGTTCACCTCTTATACCTCTTGTATGGTTCACGGTTCACCGAGCATGTTATTTCGAGGTCCAAGCCTCAAGAACAGATACCGAACCCAAAGGCTGAGCCAGAAGTCTGAAACTATCGGACCATCTACATGCAAGCCTTGAGGCTCTATTTTCGCAAGGTTCTTGAGCACTTCACCAATCAGAAGTGGTCTCAGACCACCAATCATGCAGCCGAAGCGAGAGACCTCGTCAGGCTGAGCAACACCAGCCAGGTCTACACATGTGCGTTGGGGGCCAATCATCCTTGGTCGGTGTTTCTTTCTAGTAATCCTCTGTTAAAATGCGGCTGACTGCATAGCTGGCGCGAGCTACTTATAAACAGTTCAGCACTGTCGCTCACTTATCCTTATCTGTAGGCACGAGGCTGAAGCATGTGACTTGTTCAAAGCCTCTTTCTGCTGACGCTCATATGGGCAATATCGGGCGTTGACAGAAGACCGAGGAGGTGGTCAGCAGGAGAGAGTTGTTATTAGAGCATTGGACCGTTGCACCTGGAGCAGTACCTATTTCAAGACAACAACAAAAACGTTCTAGAGTGGATGGCAACGTTGAAATGCAAGAAGATGGTGCGCAGCGCGAGCGTTCCTTTTCCGCACTGTTATGGATGTCGCGGCCTTTCGATGGTCTCTCACGGGCCGCACAGTCTTTAAATCGATATGCCACGGAAACACACAATGCTTTGGCGGTTTGGATTAGATCAATACCAGTGCAGAGCAATAGACTCAAGACATTTCACGGAACTACGTTACTGGCAGGAGCTTGACAAGATTGGACATCTATACCAGCAGGTACAAATCTTGCATATAGCAGTGTTCATTCTTAATCCATCGCTCAGGATTCCCACTCACTTGGTATGTTATGTTTTCACTCATTACTGTTGTAAGCCCCAAAGCACCGGTTTCTTGCAGCACCTTGTTTCAGCCTTGCCTAAAATGTCGGTCATGCACGTTTCCACTGCAGTAGCGTTCAATATCTGCGCTATCGTGGCACCGTTACAAGGGGTGAGCATTCCTGCAACGTCCAGGTGGGAGTTGCCGCTAAGCTCATTCACATCCAGTGCAGTATGCTAGTATCGAAACCGACTATACACTCGCGACACCTGCGAGTGAACCGCCTGTTATTGGAGGATACCTCAAATCGTCGTATCGCCACAGTCAATGTGTCTTGCGAAGAGGTTAGCGTTGGTACAGCGACTTTGTGTTTGCTCAAAGTACTTGCATTGCTGCATGCATTTGAACAATCGCATCAACGTATCGGCAACATGCACAGCAACAAACCGGTGAAAGTGAACTAGGACATTTGCGGTGGGCCGCAGTATGCAGTGCACAGCACCATTTTTCCCACTTGCTGTCACTGCCTATTTAAGACGATGTCTTCACTTCACCGTTACGCGAGCTTCCGAAAGAACTTTTCTCTGCGACCCAACCACCCGACCAAGCTACCAGAATCACCCAAACGCCACAAGTCTGAAGTGTTGCCACGGGAGAAAAACGAGTGAGTTTTACGTTCTACAAAGTTCAACTCAAGCCTGCTTTGAACTTGACTGACCACCCTTTTGCAGAACGTGTCGGCAAACACTACAAGACCTGCTCGCTGCACAACGCGAGAATGAGCTGGCGAGTCGGCGGATCAGGCCGTACCAACAGCAGAGGCCCTGGTCGCCATCGCGGCCGTGGCCGTGGCCGTGGCCTTGGCGCTGGACAAGGTCAAGCCAATGGTCGAGCTGCAGGCATCTGCTTCGACTTCCAGAAGGGCAATTGTACCCGCAGAGACTGCCATTTTTCTCACGAGCTCGGCACTGTCGATAACAGCGCTCGTACGGCGCGGCGGCCTAGACATGAGGAGACTGACGAGCAGCGACAAGCACGTACACAGTACAATGGCTGGAAGAAATTCCTTGGCCCAGCATACCCACCGACTAGCATCTACAACATGCAGCGAGTATGGGAAGGCGCTCTTGAGGTACTGCAAGAGGATGACCGAAATCTGAAGCAGCAGCTGGCTAGGGATCTTGACAGCGATGAACTCAAGTGCAACGGTCGGGCACACGTTAAGGCTCTTATTGACATGCGAGCGAATGCCAGTAACTTGGGAGAGTACTTCGCAATGTCGAGCAACTTTCTCGAAATCATCACTCACTCATCGCTATTGGACTGCCTTGCTGTTGACGAATATGTTGGCGGTATTTACAGCTTCATTGGTGGTGGAAACGGCACTCGAGCAATTACGTTCTTTCAACGTGTCTGCGAAGCTTTGGTTACAGTCAGCAAAGACGAGTCCTTCTCAGTCACTCAGCACGCCTCCGAGCAAGCGCTGATCAGGCTCGCAGTAGCCATCTTTGAGCTACTCCGGCGCAACCAGCGAGTAAGGCTCAACGACGACTTGGAAAATCTTGTCAACACAGTGGATAACGCAGCGGCTATCGTCCCTACAGTACAGCCATCTGTAACTTCGACAATGGTGAAGCAGCATGTCGCAGACATGAAAGCAATGGTCAATCGAGCCAAAGGTCTGGTTGTCGACGAAGATTCGGTCGAGCAAGACGAACCACGTGTCTTTGTGGCTTCTTCGTATCCTCGAGATTTAGTTGTCCCATCAGACCGTCATGACAACGACAAGACCGACATCACCAAGATCGTTATATTTCCTACACGAGAGGAGCTCACAAGCGACGCGAAAGACTTCCTGCCATCAACTGATCCTGACCAACCTCATTTCTTGACGAATCAGGTTGAAAGGCACATCGACACCAACTTTCGCCTCTATCGTCACGATGTTTTCGGAGAATTGAAGAAAGCTCTCTCGAGGCTTATGCAAGCTGCAGTTCATGACCCGACTACACTCAACTACCCCAAGATGAGTCTTGGAGATATGCGAGTCTATCACTACACCGATGCAAGCGTTAGCTATGTTACCTTTGATCCGCGTCGTGGTCTTCAAGCACAAATCTCTTTTCCCCAACCTCCGGCTCTTCGTAATAGACCTGTTGTGGAACGACGTGCTTGGTGGGAAGATTCCAGAAGGTTAGAAGAGGGATCTCTCCTCTCTTTTATCTGGACACAGGGGTCGACTGTCAAGCACCTCTTCCTGACGGTAATGCAGAAAGGTACCGACCCCAAGGAAGAGTATAATCTGGTCGGCCACCAAAAGATGGCAACTATCACTACAAAGCTCACAACGTTGGATCACAGTATTCTTGAGACACTGATAGATGCAAGCTGTAGCAGGACTCAAGGTGTCTTGTTAGAATACCCCAAGATCATTCCAGCAACCTTTGTCCCAATTTTGGAAAACCTGCAGAACATGCAGCGCCTCAGTCGCTTGAGATTCTCTCAATGGCTTCTTCCTGATCGGCACGATGGCCCCACAAATGTCAAATCATACCACGAGATTCCTTGTCCGGTGTATGCTCGTCATTCTGGATTTACCTTTCCTCTTGGATTCATTCTCAAAGCAAATGCGGACGCTACGGAAAGTTCGCTCAACATTGACGCTACGGCATCATGCACAGATGTGACTCTCATCGATGAAATTACCGCCAAGACCGAGCTTGATCGTGGTCAATGTGAAGCACTGATTGCAGCTCTGACGCGAGAGTTCGCCTTCATTCAGGGGCCTCCTGGCACTGGTAAATCGTACATCGGTCTGCAAGTCATGAGAATACTTCTTGCTATCAAGGAAAAGGCTCGTCTAGGACCTATCGTCGTAGTGTAAGTGATTTATTTTTGTTACAGCGATTCTGACGATGTTGCTAAATTGCATACAGGTGCTACACAAATCATGCCCTCGATCAGTTTCTGGAACATTTGATCAGTGTTGGTATTAATAAGGTCATCCGTGTTGGTGGTCAGAGCAAATCCGAGCTGCTCAAAGGTCATAATCTTCGCGACATCTCTCGGTCTGAAGGAAAAACCAAGACAGAATCGTATCTATCCGCAACCATGTACCAGAAACTTGAAGAACATGAGAAAGAGACTAAGAAAATCCTCGGACACTTGCATGCCTCGAGCAAAAATGCAGACTGGAAGAACCTGCAACATCACATCTCTCGCAAGTACCCTCATATCCACTCGCACTTTCGTCAAGTTGATGATGAAAACTTCACAATCGTTGGAAAACATCCTTTCGACACATGGAAACCTGCGGGACCCGCTCCTGGAACACAACCCCAATACATGGCTGCAGATATCACACAAATCGTACAGAAGGCAAAGGCAAGTGTGAATTCTTTAGACACAAGCGAACGCTATGCTTTGGTAGATCACTGGCTTGCCGAAGTACGGTCTGATGCCGTGGCGGAACTGTCACAAACTCTTGACGATGCGGCTAGCTGTCACCAAGCATTGAACAAAGTCCATGACGAGGCAGATCGACGGGTCTTGGAAGGGGCCGACGTCATTGGAGTGACGACTTCCGGACTAGCGAAGAGAATATCTGTGTTGCAGCACGTGAGGTCCAAAGTCATCATCTGTGAGGAAGCAGGCGAGGTCATGGAACCCCACATGCTCTCTGCACTACTTCCCACGGTTGAACATTGTATTCAAATAGGAGATCACGAGCAGTTGCGTCCATCGATCAACAATTTCCAAGACCTGTCTCTGGAAAGCAAGCAGGGTGCTCTACATGCACTCGATAAGAGTCAGTTCGAGCGATTGTCAATGGGTGAACGTGGAAGACCGTTAATGCCAGTCGCACAGTTGGAAGTCCAACGTCGCATGCGACCCGATATTTCCACGTTGATACGAGAGACGGTCTATCCAAACCTGATCGATCATCCTTCGACTGCCGCTCTACCAGACGTCATTGGCATGCGCAAAAACGTCTTCTGGCTCGATCACAACCACCTGGAAGACGACAAAGAAAGCGATTTACACCACAGTAAATCGAAGTCCAATCTATGGGAAATTGAGATGGTGCATGCACTTATTCGTCATCTTGTTCGGCAAGGCACCTACACTAGCAGCGAGATTGCAGTTCTCACTCCATACACGGGGCAACTTCAGAAGCTTCGAATCGCATTACGCAATGATTTTGAAGTCGTCTTGAGTGATCGCGACCAAGAAGCTCTTGCAAATGATGGGTTTGACACGGCTGATGCTACGCCACAAAAAGCTTCTGCACAGAGTCACCGACGGAGGCCGTTAGAGAAAAAGCAACTGAGTGACCTACTCAGAGTTGCTACTGTCGACAACTTCCAAGGCGAAGAGGCCAAAATCATCATCGTGTCTTTAGTGCGCAGCAACAGGACCCAGAGCGTGGGGTTTCTCAAGACGACAAACCGGATCAATGTACTTTTGAGTCGAGCGCAACACGGGATGTATCTGATAGGAAACACAGAGACATACTCTAATGTCGAGATGTGGCAGAAAGTCATCAACTTGCTTAGGGCCAAGGACTCAGTTGGCGATACACTTGCACTGTGTTGCCCACGACATACCGATAAGGTAATTAAAGTCCGTGAACCCGACGACTTTGCGGTTGCCAGCCCGGAAGGCGGCTGTAGGGAGTCTTGTACCGACAGACTTGACTGCGGTCACAGTTGTCAGGCCAGATGTCACTCGGAAGCGATGCACGCAGTCTTCTATTGCGAGATGCCATGTCAGCGCCGACACAATCCATGCGAGCATCCCTGCCAGAAGTCGACTTGTGGTGAAGACTGTGGTCTTTGTAAAATCCCGATAGACGGCGTACGCCTTCCCTGTGGTCACAACAAGGACCTCGTGCCATGCCACCAAACCCTGGATCGAGACAGCATTCATTGCGGCACGATTGTACAAAAGGAAGTCCCGGGATGCAACCATAAAGTCGAAATCAAATGCTCCAATGACGTCAATAGGGAGGGCTTCAAGTGCCCAACACCTTGTGAAGAAGTCCTCCCGTGCGGTCACTCATGTCCTGGGACTTGCGGTAGCTGCAGTAAGAATAATGTCGCTGGTCAGACTATTGTTAAGCACAAAGACTGTGCAAAAGCTTGTGGCCGTAAGCAGGGAACCTGCAATCACAACTGCAAGCAGTCCTGTCACGGAGGAACCGATTGTGGTCTTTGCCAACAGCCTTGTGAGGTTAGTCACTCCCTTTGGCTTTGTCTCGATGTTGAATATCACTAAAACATTTGCAGGTACGATGCAAACACTCTCAGTGCAAACAGAAGTGCCATGAGCCTTGCGCACCGTGCATCCACCAATGTGTCTGGTCCTGTGAGCATCAAGGTGACTGCACGATGCCATGTTCAGCACCTTGTAATCGGCTGCCATGTGACGCTCGATGCACAAACATACTTCCCTGTGGCCATCAGTGTCCTGGACTTTGTGGCGAAGAGTGTCCGATTGACATCTGTCAGCAATGTGGGATGAGGTCAGGAGAACAGCCAGACATGGTCATGATGCTGCCATACGCAGACATCGACTTGAATGACTCGCCTATCGTTGTCCTTGGTTGTAAAGGCAGGCACTTTTTCACGACCGAAACGCTCGACGGTATCATGGGTATGAATGACGTATATGAGATTGATGCAAGAACTGGAGAGTACAGCGCTCTAAAGGAGGATGCGCAGTTGACAGCTTCGGTTCCGCAATGTCCAATGTGTCGAGAGCCTGTTCGTCAATACGTCACTCAACGATACAACAGAGTCGTCAACCGCGCAGTCATCGACGAAATGTCTAAACGCTTCGTGGTCAGTGGGCAACAGGAGCTCCAGGCACTAGAAAAAAATCTCCAGACTGTCGGGGAAGACCTTGAGAAATCTCGCTCAGCACTTCTACCTGTAACGGGCGTTACTTACGACAACACGTTCCGGGAAAACAACGCTGCACAATCCGTCGCCAAGAAGCTTAATACTCGATACGTTGACGCCAGCCATCTGGAAATGGAAGTCAGGAGTTTCTTGCGCAAGACGGATCAGAAACACAAGCCGTCGCACAAACTACACGATGCTATTGCACATGCGGCCAGAAAGCAACTCGATATCAACGATGCACTGGAAAGGATGAGTCTTGGTTCGGTGGCTACAAGCATCAAGCAAGATGGTGATCAGCGCATCACTCTGGCAGGTCGACTCTATCATCTCAAGGTACGCCAGCTTGTATTGGACGACAAATTTGAGGTGCTCGAAGCTTTTGGAGCTCTTTTCTCGACCGCGACCCTAGATTTCCCAGGCGGGTTACCAGTTGATAGAAGCAGAGCTTTCCTACACGACTGTTTGGAGCTCATCAAAGACTGCAAACAAGCCCACTCGCCTAAACTTGCGGTCGAGGCATCACTTTACTATGCCCACATCACCCGTCTGCTCAGTTCATGGGGGCTTACCAAGGAAACTGAACGTCCGAAGATTATGCAATATCGGGAATCAGCTATAGGTCTGCTTAAAGAAGCGGAGAAGCTTTGCGAGTCTGCTTTCCAAGGTAGAGACCATCTTAAGGAAGGTATCGAGAGGTCTTTGGAACTTCTGGGCCGTGAGTTCTACCAGGTAGTTACCAAGGAAGAAATCGAGGCTATCAAGCGAGCGATGGTGAGTGGTCGCGGGGGCATTGCCTCACACTCCGGGCATTGGTACAATTGTCTTAATGGACATCCGGTAAGTCTCTGTTCAGGATCCGGACTAGCTTCTGCTGACCATCATAGTTTGCTATTGGCGAATGTGGCATGCCAATGCAGCTTGCTCGTTGTCCAGAGTGTGGCGCCGCTGTTGGAGGCCGCAATCACGAAGCTGTTGCCGGGGTCACTCGTGCAGAGAACATGGAAGATTAAGGCTGAAAGAGTGAGCAACCTTCGCGTATGTGAACGATTGGTCGAATATGCATTGGTTGCAACATTCGATGGATTAACATTACGTATGCATCATGATAATAACAGAACTTGAGAAATTGAGCCATCTAAGCGTTGTTGCCGCCCTCGTCGTCACTGTTGTGGCTGCTTCTGCGTCGCCCATAGAGCCTCTCGTGCTCCTCCTTGGCCTTCTTCTTTGCTTCTTCGTCTTCTTCCTCTCTCTGTTGTGGGATACCCAGCGCGACGCCTGTAACCAATCTCCAGATTGTGAATCCCCAGTTCATGAAGTAAAGAATCACCAGGAAGACCAGGAGTGCAGCTGACAAACCGCGGAACGCATCCGAGTTCAGAGCAATAGACAAATTGATCAGCGCTGTAGTGAGGACACCTAGAGAAGAAGAGATTAGCAATGGCAAGACTTATGTATAGCAGGGTGGAACCCACCCATCGGGAAAATCATGCTCCACCAGGTCAAGCTGTATGGCATCTTTCTCTGCACAGCAGCTTCAAAAATCATGTACCAAGCCACCGTGACCCACAAGAAGGCAAATCCGACAACCATCAATGCAATCAGTTCAGCTGTCGCAGACACGCTCGATGCTGAGCTTGCTGTGAGCCAAGTGCCACGGTTGTAGCTCCCAAACAGTCCTCGAGTGTTCGCAGCGGTGCTAAGAAGCTGAATGGCAGTTGCAAACTGTCCCAGAGGCCCGATGGTAACGCAAAGACTCGGAAGTTTTGCTTTCATTGGGGGTCCGACGGCGAGTAGACGATGTGCGTAGATCGCGTAGTACAGAAGCGCCAGGAAGAATGCGTATCCGATGACGCAGTATGAGACAACGATAACTGGGATTGCAAGCCTTGCGGACATGCCGACCGAATATCTCGTGATAATTCCGCCTGTTGTGCCCAGTGTCATGACAGCAATCAGCGGCAGGAAGATCGCTGGCGACAAACTTCTGTCATCCGTGATACTCCTCTTCGCTAGCACAATCACGCTCGAAGAGCATAGTACCACACACCACACTAGGCCAATCCACCACAGCACATATGCCAAGATGGTGAGTCGGAATCCCCAGGCCGTACTGCAAGTCAACGTGACCTGAGCGACGAGTGTAAGGTACGCGATCGCAGGTGCACCTTGGTAGGAGATTTCCTCAACCGAGTTGAGCGATTCGGATTTCACGTGTTTTGGAAACGTAAAGAGACGGACGATGGCGAGGAGCGCAAATGCGACGAAGAGGACGAGGTTGAAGACGAACATGATAGTCGAGATAATACCGAGACCTTGGAACTGCCAAGGTAGAATGTTCATTATGATCGAGATGATGCCTGTGTCCATGCATATCAGGAACCTGAAGACCATGTTAGTACCTTGTGGCTTCTGCTTTGCATTCTGCTACGAAGCATTGTCAAGCAATTGCTAGGACGCTGCCAATGCAGCCTCCAGCCTTGCTATGATTGTCGAGCACGCGAAAGACAGGGATCACAAATCCGGTCGAGCGCGAAGAATCACAACGCCCAGATAAGTGTAGATAAGAGGTGCTTACCAGACTGGAGAGAAGTTCTTCAGGGCGATCTGCACCTTCCCTTGGCGCTGCGGCTGTGGTTGGACGAAGCCATCAGGCTGCATGTTTCCATTGGTCGGCATCCTGGATGTGTGTATGTGGTGCACTTCCTAAAAAAGACCGAATAGATAAGAAGAAGAACACCAGATTTTGGATCGCTATAAGAGACAGCATCGCATCGATGATGGCATTTTCGGATAGCGTTTTTCGTGATGTAACTGGGGAAGTGACATCACGTTTGCAGCTTTGCCGATTCGGCCGCGGGCTAAGTCACGCTATTACAATTAAACTATATCCTATTATAGAGCCAAGCCATGTCTTAAAAATCCAATCCTAAAGTCTATTACCGCGTGTCAGCGTGGAGTTGGCAAAAATGACACGGATGAAAATGCTTGACTTTCTACATCTCCGGAACGACGTCCTGGATCAGTTTTTTGCCTTTTCCCCCTTAGGCACACGACACAACCAGTAAAAGAACATTGCCGCCATGACGTTGAAGACGACATACACCCATAATAGCCCAAAATCTCTCCAGCGGGTATTCCAATCGGCGTTGATGCTTTGCAGAAACTGGTTGGTGTTGTCGAGCTGGCAGTATTGACATTGACCCGTTGCTTGCTCGTCGCGAAGGTAACCTCCAGCTATTGATATGTAACCTTGCATGAACTCGAGACAAGTCTGGTTGGCTGGAGCTGCAAAGTTCAGAAACTCGGAGGCGTCACAGTACGCAGGTGCTTGGCCGAGGGTTGTTGACATGAAGCTGGAGACCAGGTAGGTGAAAGGATTCGCCCGATACACAAAGATCCAGAAGCGAGGAAGTTTATCCGGACCCGCAAGGATACCGCAGAAGGCGTAAAGTACAATGGAAATGAGGATTGCAAAGGCACCCGCTACTTCCTCACTAGGGGAACCGGCGATCAACATGTGCGCCAAGGATGATGCAAAGAGGAAGGTGACCAAGACAAGGAGCATTGTATGAAACGAGCGGATGTTGACAGAATCCGTATATTGCGCGTTTTGGTAAAAGCCAGCTGGGTAGAACCACACAATAAAACAAAGGATGGCCATGAGCTGACAGATGATATTAGTCCTTGAGTCGCGACAGTAAACAGAATGGACTCACCACGTTCCAGGCCATCTCGACTACGATGTTCGATAGTATAAAGGTTTGCCATGCGTATGTCTTTGATTGTCGCTCTCGAGCCTCGTATAAGGTCCGCTGAGTCAGGAACATAGGCATGATCTGTAGGATGAGTTGGATAACCATGAATAGGAAGATGAAAACGCCAAACATCTGGTTTTGGAGACCTTGCTGAGTGTTCTCTCCTTGGAAGAAGGAGAATCCGATGAGCAGCGAGCAGCCGACGGTAAGAATAGCCTTGGAATAGACGTAGGAAGGGGTACGCCAATATTGCTGAGCAACGCGCATGCCAACTGCGGTAAGCTGTGTCGTGAAAGACGCTGCGAAGGCTTGGTGGTTGCCACTAGATGAGTCTATGACAGTAGACGAACGGTTGGAGAGTTCTCTCAGCTTCGAGAGCTCGGTTTGCATCTCCCTGTACTCGTTGCTGTCTTTCCAAACCTGTGGCCAATCAATAGTAGTGTGTGCACCTGGTGCTGCTCCAATCGCAGTCAACATGTACTCGGCAGGGTTCTGACCAGGAGCGTATACGGGTCCGCCATTGCGAGCAAAATAGTCAAGTAGAACCTTGGAGCCATGGCCGATATTGCCGAAGTACACTGTACGTCCTCCTTTGGCAAGCAAGAGAATTCGATCGAATCGCTGGAACAATAGTGATGATGGTTGATGAACGGTACAGAGGATGGCTTGACCATTGCGTGTCAGCTTCTCCATTAAGTCACATATTGACCAAGATGTCTGACTGTCCAATCCAGACGTAGGCTCATCCAGGAAAAGAAGGAGTTTAGGTCGTGCGGCAAGTTCGACTCCAATGGTCAAACGTTTTCGCTCTGTTTTGCGTCAACGTTTAGGCCTGTTGTGGAGATCGAATTAGTAGACTTACGCTCAACGTTGAGACCTGATCCTGGAACACCGACCACAGCGTCTGCATACTCACTCATATCGAGCAATTCGATAACATGGTCGACGTATGACAACCTCTCACTGCGAGAGTATTCGGTGGGTTGTCGTAGCAGGGCCGAGAATTCAAGAGCCTCGCGAACAGTGGAGGTGGCCAAATGTAGATCTTGTTGCATCGCATAGCCCGTTTTCCTCTGAAAAGACTCATCGCGTTCGCGTCCGTCCACGAAGATGCTCCCAGAGATGACGCCCACAGTTGTGCGACTGGCGAGGACGTCGAGCAGCGTGGTTTTACCAGCACCGGAAACACCCTTTGGACCTGTTAGTTGGTTCGTTTCTTTTTTGAACGGATTGACATACCATTAGGGCTGTAAGTGTACCAGGCTTGATCCAGCCATCGACCGAGTCTAGAATTTTGCGTGTCTCACCCTTGATCGGGACCTCGAAGTTCACGCTTTCCCAGTGGAACACTGATTGTTGCCTTTGCACTTCGGGTATGGATCCACTGTAGTTACCGAACTTCTCGCCTCTATGCGCTGAATCGTTGCCAGTCTCCTCGTCTGATCCTCGATGTTTGCCTTTGCCCATTTTCGAGCGCCGGAAGACCAAAACCTCGCCTTTCGAGCGCTCCGATGCAACCAACTCCGACATGACAAGATGTGCCGCAAACAGGAAAATGGTCAGAGCCACTATTATTCCATAGTTCCTCCAGCGGTTGTTCCATTGAAACGAAAATGCTGTTTCGACGTATGCGGTGCCGTTTACAAAGTCCATTCCCGGCTCGGAACCCTGCACTGCACACGCACGTTGGTCCGCAGCGATGTTCTCATACCCAGGGCCCGAAGGAACGAAGCTGGCGCAAGCAAACTGTCGGCCGTGAAACTCGTTGACCATTACGCCCTCGAATCCATACGAAATCGGATTTATCCATCGGATCCAAGTTGCCCATCTAGAACCCATCAGCGTGTTCCCATCAAGAC
>JAPEUT010000267.1:0-39740 GCA_027946375.1 Neodidymelliopsis sp. IMI 364377
CTCTTCTCCCCCACCTCCTCCTGCCCAGGCCTCCTACTCAACCTCGAATCCCCCACCTTGACCGCCCCGGTATCAACCAACACCCTCTCCCAATCCTCCACCTTGGTCCGCACACCCCCCAACTCCCTCAACGTAACAATCTGCCTCTTAATATCCCCATCCCTATACACCAACACGGTCGGCGTATTCTTATCCGGATAGCCCTCTATGCACAGCTCAGCGCGCATCTGGCAGAACTTGACGTCGCCGAAGCGTTGCGCAAGGAGCGTCCAGTGTTCGGTCGCGATGCGGGATTCGGTGTTGGAGCCCGCGGACGAGGTGAGCAGCATGTAGATGTGTGATTTCGAGGAGGCGGCGGTGACGTCGCGCGCGTAGTCTGGTTTTTGCACGTGGTAGACTTGGTTGTAAACGGAGGCCGAGGTGAGGGTGGTGAGTTCTTGGAGGCGTTTTTGTCTGTTTTCAATTATCAGTCGGTTTTCTTCTTCCTTTCCTCGAAAATAAAACCCCCACATCCAAAAGATAGCACAGTCCAGTAGCAAAAGAATAGAAGAAAACACATACCTATACCCCTCCAAAAACCCCTCGTCCTCCTCATCTTCCAGCTCATCCAGCTCATCGAGGTCTTTCCCCTCGAGCCGGTTCTCGTACGCCAGGCGGCGCGCTTCGGAGAGCGCTTCTTCGATCATCGGCGTCGGCGAGGGCGGTTTCTCCGGGATGATGCCTTTGCTGCGCAGGATGTCGTTCCATTCTGTGTCTTCGTTCGGGTCGACTTCGACGTTGATGGGTACGTCGGGCATCTGCATCGTGGTGTGGTGTGAGGTGGTGGGGTGGTAGGGAAATTGGAGGGAGGGCGAGTTTTTTGGTGGATGGTGGGTGTGGTGTTGGTGAAGTTAAGTTGATGCCTGGGATTTTTTTTTGAAAGAGCTCGAATGTTGTTGTGAGCTCAGGGCCCTGGTCTGTCGATCGAGGTGTCCCTGCCCCACCCCCACTTGCCTGGGAGAGCATGACGTCGATTTTGGGGTGGGTCTTTTATCACGCTGAGGAACGGCGGCAAACATTCTTTTTTTTTTCTGTATATTGGAGATGCTTTGGATGGACGAGGTGTTTATTCGTGTTATGGTGGGGTTTTGACTGTGACTGCGTTGCGATATTTACTCGTCTTGCAAACAGTTGATTGAAGCCGAGCTTTGAAAGAAGCTCCAAGAGGCAGACTGTGAATTGGTGTTTATACTCTGTGAATCAAGCTACAGGCAATACTGCATACCATACAATACAATGTTGTGGGCTTAATGCACATTTAACCTATTGGCTGGAAATGCAAGCTGCACGGCAAGCAGACTCTCTATCCAGCTGATCATACCACTTCGCTACCACTGGGCCGTAGGTACGGGAGCGAACGATTGTCAGGTACCAGAGAGGCGTCATGCAACTCACCAGGAGATACAACCAAGATCAAAGCAAGGAATGAAATTCAACTAAATCGAGCATTGAAGCTGTAGGTAGTGTGTGTCGCCTTTATGGCTATCAGTGGTGTGAACCACGGGGGTATTCGATATCGTTTCCCAGCAAAAAGCCATGCGCCTGGACCGTAACCACGGTCGTAGTTTGTGAGGAAAGAAGAACTCCAGAGCCAATCATACAGTCTGATAAGTGGCAGCCGTGACGCCTTGAACACCTTGAAACAAGTGAATCCTCCTTGAAGTGACAGAGATGAACATGAGCATGAAGAAGTACTGGAACGAGGCAACATCAGATAAGCTCATCACTGCCGTTTCGTCGAGACTCCTCTATCGCTTGCCAGATTGTGGTCTCCTCAAAGACTGGCCCATGACCGTTACATGTCGCAGCACCTCTCAAGCGCTCGACAACATCGGTGACATCGACGAGGCCCTGCTTCACAAGCGGGTGTGCCTGGATTACGTCCCATGCTTGGGCAGCTGGCACCTCTTTGCCTTTGCCCCTGCGGTGAGGGGTAGGGTGTTCTTTGCCTGCGGTGTTGACGACGCTGCCGTTGCTCAATGACTGCACATTGTATGTCTCCTCGTTGCTGTCTTCGTCGTCATCTTCGTATCCGTCGGGGAGGTGTGCGCCCGGCGAGGGATAGCTGGCAGACACTTTTCGCGATTCGGTGGGAGCGTGGCCAGATGTGGCGCGGAGGATCTCGTTCTCGGTGCGGGCGCGCTGCAGGGCCAGCTTCAAGCGCTCGTTGTCTGACTGCAGCGAGTGCGTGTTGTTCTCGAGTGCACTCAGTTTGGCCTCGAGGTCGCGCACATGGCGTTCTTTGCGCTCACGGAAGGCGCGTTGTCTGCGTTAGGGGTCAGCAACACGTCAGACCGCGACGACACAGCCAAACACGTACGCTGCCCGGTTCTGCGCCTTGCGCCTGCTCTGTGCCGGCGTCATGTTGGCTTCCTTCTCCTCGCTGCTGCTGCGTGTGCGGCTTGCGCCGGCGTCGTCCATCTCGCCGCCCAGTCCCGAGTCCAAGCTGCCAACAGGCTGGGGCGTCTGCGTGGCGTTGTCTGGCGAGCCACCATGCTGCGGAGTCGGCAGTCCGTGTATGGCGAAAGCATCGTACGTCCCTGGGAAGAGGCCTGCGTCGAGAGGCTCCTGGGAAATCAGAGTAAGTTTGGTCGTCGAACCTCGGCGCGCGGGGCAAAGAGCACTTACAATGCTGTGAAATGAGTCTGGGTCGATTCCAGTGTTTGCAAAGGCATTGGGCGGCATGCCCATATACTGATAGGGCTGGTGCGACGTGCCAAAGTAGTTGTGATCCATGGCGGCGGGTGGGTGCTGGATTGTGGTGTTACGGCTGAGATCTTCGAGACTCGAGGTGCCAGCAACACTCGGCAGTACCACGGTGCTAGTCTAGTATATTTGCAAATCCGAGGCTTCGGATTTAGGTGCAGTGGCCCTGGAGAAATCAGACAAAGCACTAGTCAGTGTGCTGACGGCTGGAGATCTGGATCTTATACACATGGTCGGGTCGGTGTCGACCTTAGAGGGGCACGTTAACGACTAAAACGACATGCAGCCCGTAAGGCAGCGCCATTCTCAACCCTCGCCAACGGCTGGCGGCCGATACTCTGCAAGCTAGCAATGGTGCCAAATCGGTAGCGAACCCCTCCTGTGCTTCTCTCCGCCGGGGAGTCCAGCAATGAGACGATGCGAGAGCTTGGCAACCGCCCGTTCGGCCCAATGTGCCTCATGCCCAGCTCATCAGATATTCTTGACTACAGCAACGGCGAGATTTTTGCTGTCAACACGCTCCAGAATCTGAAGGCGTCGACGCCGGGTTGAGGGTGAGGCTGGGTAAGAGGGGAATCGGCTATGCCAGAAGCAGCAAGAGGATCTGACACCCTTACCTTTCCTAGCGTTCAACACGGTCGCTTCCTAAGAACCAGACGGTTGAGTTCGAATGCTTGAGACCCAACTCAGCACAGAATCGGGCCTTGGAGCATCAATCGCTTTTAAACTTGCTCAAGTGGACTTGGCAGACAACGGCCCTTTGACCTGAACCTAGCTCACTGCACACGTTTTTCCACACGGAAGATTACCTACACAACCTTCTATCAACTTGAACAAATCATACATGAGTATTTTGCACAGTCAAACACAACAATCCCATCAATTCCACGTCTCAAGTTCTCAACTTACACACCCCACACCTTAAACATACACCAGAGTCAGCATCGAGAACACCAGCTCATCCACCAACCCCACCTACCGATCAGCATCATCAGCGCTAGCCATGTACATACTGGGATTCGTAGATGCCTGTCAACCCATCAGTCGGGTATGAAAGGGGAGCCACAGGGACGGGTCCTCGCTTCTTATCATTTTTTTTTTTAATAAGGTTTATTGGTCTTTACTCGATGTAATGCAATAGTTCTTGGGTAGCAGAGTAGTTAGGTAGGTAGGTAGGTGTTTAGTGTGGTTTTGCCGAGGGGTTGGTACGGTTCTAAGTATATGTGTTGTGCTCTTTCTACTCCTACTACTGGTGGTGCTGCAATTAATTCGCGATTGAAGTTCTAATGTTGAATTGACGACACATCCTAACGTTCGCTCTTTGTCTAAAAGGAAAGGAACAATGAACTACTTCTTCGCACTCGAGAAACACTCAGCCCGACTCAAGCCTCTAGAATGTAGCGAATGTGCACAGATCGCTCACCAATCACCTGTGCTACAGTCAGTAAGTCAATCCAATTCGAAAACGCCCACTGAGCACATCTGAAATTGATCGCACAAAACTTGTTTGGAATATCGTCATTGAAATTCATCATTAAGCTAATTATCAAATCGTACTGATTGGGATATCATTCATCGTTCATTCCATTCCTCAGCTGCACTCATCCTCATAGATGAGTCGCTTAACCGTAGGTGCGGTCTCCACCAGTGGTCTTGGAGCCATCAAGATCAGAGTCGACACGGGGATCGAGCTTGTTCAAAAGGTTGGATCCGTGGGGACCGGCAGTCTGGTTGGCGCTGGAGTTGCCAACGTGGCCGGGGTGGTTGTTGCCGGTCAGACCTGAGCTCTGCTGGGTGCCGTAGGTGTTGCCCTGTCCACCGTAGCGGTCAGAGTCGACGCGGGGGTCAGCCTGGTTGCCCAGACGGGAGTCGTGGGGACCAGATGGGTCAGAGTAGCCCTGATTGCCAGTGAGGCCGGTACCGGTGCTGCCGTGGGTGCCGTGGCTGCCTGTAAGACCAGAGCCGGTGGTGTGAGTGCCGTGGCTACCAGTCAAGCCAGAGCCGGTGGTGCCGTAACCTCCAGCACCAGTGGTGTTGCCAGCAGCGCCGTAGCGGTCAGAGTCGACACGAGGATCGGCCTGGTTGGCAAGGTGAGTGTTGTGGGGACCGGTAGGGTCAGAGCCAATGTGAGTGCCAGTGGTGTGGCTGCCGGTGTGAGGGGCACCGCCAGTCAAGCCGGAGCCAGTGTGAGTGTTGTGGCTGCCGGTGAGACCAGAGCCAGTGGTGGTGTTGTAGTCACCGTGGGTGCCGTGGCTACCAGTCAGACCAGAACCAGTGGTGTGAGTACCGTGGCTGCCAGTGAGGCCAGAGCCGGTTGTGCCGTAGCCACCTGCGCCGGAAGTGTTACCAGCGGCACCGTAGCGGTCGGAGTCAACACGAGGGTCAGCCTTGTTACCAAGACGGGAGTCGTGAGGACCGGTAGGGTCAGAACCGTGGGTTCCGTGACTGCCAGTGAGGCCGCTACCAGTGGAACCATGAGTTCCATGGCTGCTGTGGGCACCAGTCAAACCGCTACCTGAATGATGGTCAGCCCTGGACTGGTCCTCAAGCAGAGCTTCAGGCAACTTCTTGCCATCAGTCTGGTAGGTTTGCTGACCAGAGGTGTGCTGCTCGTTGCCATAGCCACCAACGCTGGAAGAGTTACCAGCAGGGCCAACACGGTCAGAGTCAACTCGGGGGTCGACCTTGTTAGCGAGCTTGGAATCGTGAGGACCAGTGGGATCGCTGCCGTGAGTGGTGCTGTGTCCCGTGGTGCCGTGCGAGCCAGTCAGGCCTGAGCCAGTGGTTCCGTGAGTGTTGGAGCCGTAGGTGTCGTGGGAACCAGTGAGACCGCTGCCGGTGGTACCGTGTGTACCTGTGGTTCCGTAGCCGCCTGCACCTGCAGTGTTGCCTGCTCCGCCAACGCGGTCAGAGTCGACACGAGGGTCAGCAGCGTTGGCAGTGTGTGAGCTGTGAGGACCAGTGGGGTCGTCTAGAAATAGTTAGAAGTTGTTGGTGCTGATAACATGAGCAGACTTACTGTGTGTGGAGCCGGGCAGACTAGAGCCAGTGTGAGTACCGGTGGTGTGAGTGCCAGTGGTACCTGTGTGTGTGGTGTCGTGGTGAGTGCCAGTAGTGGTGTCCTTGTCCTTGTGGAGGACGTTCTCGACCTTAGCCTTGATCTTTTCCATTGCTCCAGCCATGTTGATTGATTATGTGTTGTGGTAGTGGGGTATCTAAGAGGAGTTGGTAGAGGTGTTGTAAAGTGGTGGTGGTGTTGTGGTTGAGTGTTTGATTGTTGAGTTGTATGATGATGAGTATTGAAGGTCTCAATGGCTTATTATATATCCATACTGAAGGCAGGAACACCTCGTCTTGCTACGTCACTTGGTGCTGGCTCTTCCAAGTCCAGCATCAGCAGACGTGCCACGAACAGCGGGGACAACTGCGTAAGACTCCTGGATCCCTGTTTGAACACTCCTCGTTTGACCACAACGGGTAGCGCCGCAAACATGCGAGAGTCAAGATCTGAGATGGGTAGTCTCAGCTCCCGTCACGTCATTCTTCGTGCTTCCAGACCTTCGACCTCGAGCATCTCAAGCCCTGGGCGGGGGTATCTCGGTGGATCTGCTCGACCAAAAACGTCTCTGACCATGCCCCTAGCAACTCTTGTTACTTGGAAGACGCCACAAACATTGGCCACAGCTACAGCGGGAGCTCTTTCAAGAGCTAGTTTACACATACAAGGCTTAGCCTATCTCAAAGAGGCCCACAGCGGAGGCTAGCACGTGGACGGCGCTGCGTCATTCTGCCCTGAACTGTGGAGAAGAACAAACCTTGCCTGCAACTTCAATTCCTGCTTTCCCTCGCCTGTTCTTGCGTTATGCCACACACGGCCTGTATCACGCAATGATCCGCAGCCGATCCGGTAGCCACACGCGCGTCTGTGGATGAACTGTGGCGTTGGATGGGTTCAGGTCGCATCTGTGGCGTCATCTGAAGATCTTGAGCCTCAGGCTCAGACCGAGCAGCGCAGCACAGCCAGCACGTCGTTCCTGGACGCCACGCGATAGGTGGAGAAAACCGTGGGATGGCACACAGCCCCTGGTGTGTGTCAGTTAGGAAGCGGAGGCACGGCCTGTTGCCAGACCTTGCCCAGATGAGGTCAAAAGCAGCCTGGGTCAGAGCCGTCATGATGACGCGCCCCGCGTTGCATCTCTTGAAGCGAGTTCAGACAGCCTAAGAATAGCCTGAATACAGTACAGAACCGCAGAAATAAAGTGATCCAATCAAAGATATTCAAGGCGCTACTTGCAAGAAAGCAGGAATTGCTTGACCGCTGGTGCGGGCTTGCAAACGTTGCCCGGATTGCGCAAGACGACGAATGCCGCACAGCGCTCAAAGCTCATCGTGGGCTATGTTCACAGAGTCTCGACCGCGATGGACGGCTTGCAATTGAACTCGTGCCCTGAAGATGCAATGTTCTGCCTGACCGGCAGTTGTTGTCTGGTAGTGAATCGTGCTCATCTCTCTCCATCAAGCAAACCTCGAAGCCTGGGAGGCCAGCATCATAACCACTATCGTTCAGCACATCGTATCATTTCGGTGGCAACGCGTCCCGCGTCAACAAGGAGTTGAAAGGTCTTTGATCAATCCTTGTCACTAAGCTGCGAGCATGTAACAATGTAATTGTGAAAGCACGATTGCCATTCACATGCAGTTCTTGCTTGGGGTTGGCCAAAGCTCCAATGCGCGATGTGTGACATCATCGTAAACACGCCCTGGCCCCTCACCATACTTTGATTTCTCCCTTCTTCTGCAAGACACACGACAATCTAACACCTACTTTCAAAAAGATCTCCACGGCAAGCACACAATGTCGTCAGGAAACTCAGCAAGCAGCAGGGTACCTGACAAGGTCAAGCAAGTTGCGCAGGAGGACTTCAACCAGGCCAAAGCTCTTGCAGAAGATGCCGTTCGGTCCGGCGCCTATCTGTATCCGTTCAAGGTAAGCCAGTCGATGCACGTTTACAATTGATCAGGGATTGACATGTACAGGGTATCGCATACTTTTTCACACACCGCGCGCTATGGCGACCGCTGGCTGCGAAGCTGATCCCTACCGTCTCCCTTGGCCTAGGCGTCACGGTCTTCATGTTCGTCGTGACCTACGTGCCCCAGGCCGCCGTCCTCACCGTCTTCAACGGTCCTCTGGCCTTTGTTACGACCGTCCTACTCGTTCTCAGCGAAGCATCCACCATCTTCAATGTGTTGAGCAAGAACTTCCTCATTGACGATGCGCTCATTGACACGTTCGATGGCACGCTCATGTCGCGCAACATGACCACGCTGGTAGCAAAAGAGCGTCAGGTCAAGGCTGGCGGTGACCCAATTGCAAAGTTGGGCAAGCTGGTGACGAAGCCGTTTGCAAAGTTCGCACCCAGCGCCATTATTCGCTACTTCATGTACCTGCCCCTCAACTTCATTCCCATTGTAGGAACCGTTCTGTTCGTGATCTTGCAAGGACGCAAGTTTGGTCCTACAGCGCATGCACGTTACTTCCAGCTCAAGCAAATGAACAAGCGGGAGAAGGACCAATTCGTCGAGCGTCGCAAGGCCGCCTATGCCAGGTACGTGCCCTCTCATTGTTTCGGACTATGACTTTTGCTAACAACAGCCAGCTTCGGTGTTCCCGCCGTCCTTCTCGAGATGGTCCCCATCGCCGGCATCCTCTTCTCGTTCACGAACACGGTCGGTGCAGCACTTTGGGCTGCGGATATGGAGTCGCGGGACGCAAGCGGACGAAAGACAACCGCTCCAGGTCTGCGAGACCAAGCGGCAGAGGCAAGGCAAGAGTTGTAGAACTTCGAGCCCTTTGTCCGCTTCGTTGGTCTTGACGGTTGCTACCGTTACCCGTGGAAGCCTCCGTATGCGCCGGGCTGGTTGCTAGGATGGCCATGGGTAGACACACTTGTTGTGGAGGAAAGCGACGATGGATACGATGATGAAAGGCACGAGAATCGCGATGTCGGATCGCACGCTAATAACGAGGATCATGGTGATCGCATACCCCTGTATACCTATAACGAGATCCAAATAATTACCTGATGATCATAAGCATGTGCCAACCTGCACTCACCATCTATACGACACTCCTCTTATTCTATAATCAAATCTATCGATCGCTGTAGCTCCAAAACGATCGTCTGTGACCATGAGTTCTTGTATCATTGCTGTTAGCGCCGCGTAGGCGAATTCAGTTACCATTCACAGTAGAAGCAAATTCTAAGCACATAGTCTTCGAGGGTATGTAATACAAGCCTGTTGCATATTTACTAGCACATAAGCCCAGAAACGCCAACAAAATACTCTCGCTACAACAGCGTCCTGTTGGGCTGTTTTCCGCCACCTTCAGGCTAGGACGTATACTCTGTATTCTAACACGACAGTGCGATAAAGGATTTTTGTAAACCTTTTTGGTATCAGTGTGTTCTTTGCAATGTTCGACTTTAGTTAATGCTGTCTAAAGCTTGTGTCAGTGGTGTGGTGGTTGTTGGCAATTTTTTTGGTGAGTTTGCAATGATTGTGGATTGCACGAAATGTATTCGAGAGAAATGAATGGAGGAGTCTGAAAAGTTTCCAGATAGATGTATGGTCAAGACTTAGTTTTAACTGTGCTATGCTGATATACTCGATTGAGGATGAAAGTGTGAAGAAGTTTTGAGGGATCGATGCTGATGGAGTTGGGTGGAGTATTTGGGTGATGTATTTTGGCGATACGATATTTGGCTTCATGTACCCTTTATCATCATACTAGCCAACTGGTCGCACAATCACAAACTCCAAAAACCTTGTAGTCATCATACTATTATTTGACACTAATTACATCTACGCTTTTTTATGTGTACTACTCTACAACATCATTACTCGTCAATCATCACCTCCACATCTAGTGCTTAGTACCATTACTGGCAGAAGGAGTACCCCTAGCGAGTCCAAGACACTCAGCCATGCCGTAGAAGATATCGATACTGTTGTAGACACCTCCGAAGAGCTCCTGGCAGGGTCCCTGAGCGAATACAGGGACGTCAGTGAGAGAGTGGACACCCTGGTCGTTCTCGATGGGCAGGGTACCGTTGAGCGTGATGCCTACGGGCTCCTTGGGGTTGACGTAGAAGTCGTCGTCGCCCTTGACCTGCTCGGTAGCGGGGACACGAGGGCCGGACTTGCGGACAGACCAGTTCTCGCGGCGGTCCGGGTCGGCCATCAGACCTTGGAAGAGAGTGTAGCGTGGGTCCCAGGTCGAGGGGAAGTTGCTGTCGGTGTAGGTCAGGTTGCCGGTGTTGGCGTACTGGGAGAGACCGGAACGCTCGTAGACGCCAACGGCTTCGCGGCGCTTGCGGTCTGCGTTCTGCGCAGCGAGGTAGTGGGTGTCGACGGAGCCCATGACGTCGAAACCGTGGCCGTGATCGGCTGTGACGAGGATCAGGGTGTCCTTGAGGCAGTCGGTGGAGTTGAGTTTGGCGATGGTGGCCTTGATCGTGTCGTCAAGCTCGAGGAGCTCACCAAGAGCGCGGTCATAGTCGAGGACGTGCATCATCTTATCAATACTGGCAGCTTCTGACATTAAGACCCATCCCTCGTCGCCAGAGCGAGCCTGGAGGATGTCAATGGCCTTGAGAGTCATCTCCTTCAATCCGGGCTGGTCAAGGGCAGGTTTCTTGTCACCAGTCGGGGAAAGCGACTGATTTAAGTTATCCCGGTAAACGTTGCGATCGAGCCATTTGGCCATGTTAGATGTGGTAAAGATACCGAGAGCCTTCTCGTTATTGTTGGCTGACAGGAGAGCTGTGCGGTTGTGGATGATTTGGTAGTCTTTCTTGGCGAACTCCTCGTAGTAGTCCTTGCCCTGGTAAGTGACACCACCAACGGAAGGAGGATAGAACTGCTCGGCACCACCGCCGAAAATGACATCGATGGGAACGTTGGTCCATGTGTAGTTCTGGACACCGTTCAGGTAAGTGTCAACAATGGCACCGTACTCGCCACGGTTACGAGTGTGGGAGACAAGAGCAGCGGGAGTGGCATCGGCAATGTAAGCAGTAGAGACGATACCGATGTGTCCACCAGTAAGACGGTGGAACATCTCAGCGATAGTCTCGACCTTGGGGTCGTCGAAGGCGTTCTTGCTGGAGTCGGCATAGACGTTCAGGCAATTGACTGTGCTCTTGTGACCAGTGTTGAGAGCAGCAGCAGAGTTGGCGGAATCAGTGATGAAGCTGTCAATCGAATGGGTCATCTGGTGGCCAAGCACGGGGAACTTGTCCATGGCCATGGTGGTCTGGTACTTTCCGTTGATGCTCTTGTGACCAATCAGGCGTGCGGCCGTGATCATGTTGGTGGTCATACCATCTCCAATGAAGAGAATGATATTCTTGACCTTGCGCTCCTCGGCCAAGTCGCGAACGAGCCATGTAGCCTCGGTCTTGCTGCCGTTGTTGTAGTTGAGGGTGGCAGTGTACTCACCGGGCTCGTAGAGAGCAACACGGCGGTATGCCTTCGCTGCAACATTCACGAAGCTGGCGTTCTTTGCATCGCGAGCGAAGAGGTCTACAGGGTGTTATTATTGCTCTAAATTGCTTTCTTTGTCTTATCACTCACCCTCATACCATGTGAAGTTCCACTTCTCAAGCTTAGGCTCCTGAATCTTGAAGTATTCAGTAACCGGCTTGGTCTTGCCATCCTTGCTGATGGTGAATGTGAACTTCTCGTCCAAAGGCAAGCCGATGAATTCAGACCCGTTCTTGGGCTGGTGGACTTCGAGACGGATGTCAAAGTATTGCCCCGCAAGGAAATCGGCCCTATAGCCACTTGATTAGTCTGCGCTCATTGGAGGTTGTCAGTTCAAGAAGAAGCTCACTGGTCTGGAGGGAAGACGCAACCTGAGGCATGTCAGTAATTGTGTTGGCGTTTTGAAGCTAGATGCTCACCAAGCGTTGGGCAAGCTCCAAGACGGCGGAAGCTCTGCGCAGACACAGCACCTACGAGCAGGGCGGCTGCGACACCAATTGATGTGGTGGACTTCATGACGAACGCTTTAGAGAGTGAGGGATACACAAGACTCTCAAGAGGTGCGATAGCGCATCTAGAAAAGCCGCAGGCCTGGTCTTTATAGCTCCCAAGCTCAGAACCTTGCATTTAGAGCTCCTCACAGATTAGGGAACAGTCAGCCCATGGGAGCTGCTAACGTGCCAGGGTCCACAGTCCGTTCCCGAGGCTTGGTCGCCTATGCTGCAGACGGGTCGTTCAACCGCTTTGAGGCGCCCTCGTGCAATAGTCAAGCAATCTGACTGCTCGAGATCAGCTTTCCAGCTGCCAGGACCAGGCCCGTTTCCGCTGGTATGGTCGCCGCCACGAGAGCCATCGTCATATCGATAGCGGACGAGCTGCCTGATCAGGGTTGAAATGCACGTTGATTTGAGGCGGGTTGCACATGTTCTTGGCGACACGTTGACCATGTTGGAGTTGTAATTCGCTGGCGCCATCCCGGATATTCGTGGTGGAGGAATCTCCGCCCGCGTTGCCTCTTGGCATCTGCAGGCCAAGAGACGAAGCACTGAGGCGTGAGCTTCGATTCGGATATTGTGCCGCGATATTGGAGGATGGGGGTGAAGAGCAGCGTTGGTTACCTACTGATTACGACGAAGCTCGTCTTGGTTGACCGAATACCTCCCAAAATTACCATAAGTTCATGTACGCTCACGCAACGCAACACTGCTACTAGTCACTAGAAGGTATATAGTGATAGAAGACACACTTTTACAACAAGTGTGTATGCTGATAAGTAGCCTTGATGTACAATAATGTTATCATTGTATCTTGCTAATTCATGAGACGCCACACGAGTGTCCGACCAATAAAACGAGCTTTTTCGTACAGACGCCCCTCACATCTTCAATTGCGCGACGACAAAAACAACATGAACAACAAGTAAAACGGTTGTCCATCACGCAAAGAGTATGAGAATCCACAGTAGCCTGTGAATAAGAGGCAGCCGCTCCAGTCGGCGTTAATCGAGTTGTGTGACCTCATACAGGGAGATTGCGTTCATGATACCATGCACACGATATTCTTTGGTGTCACGTCCATGATCTGACTACCTCCTGACTACTATCTAAATGATCGCCATGCGTCCGCGAACTGCTGCAGGAACCAGGTACCCCACAGATAATGAATCTTGGTTGCGATTCGGGTCACGTTCGACGCGTGCTGGCCATCAAGGTCTGACCTGAATCGGTTTTAGTGCATCGACCAACGACGTCACCACTCAACTTTCTTTTGTTGTCGCGTCGGCGAGGTATCAGAGATGGAAACATTACGCTCATCTATGCTTCCTGTTAGACATCCTTTTGTTGTATCAATTGTGCGCGCACAGCAATTTCGAAGAATTCCGATTCGTTCCATAGCTGCCAGAGCTCAAGCATTCCAGTACGCGACACGATCGAACCTGAAAGCGCAAAGGAACTCGGTCGAGATGTCGAAACGAACCGCATACGACCGTGACGAGCTTGGTCACACTACCACCAAGCGTGCAAAAGAAGTTGATGAGAACCTACCTTACGATCAATTGAAGGAGGCTTTGGGCGCACAAGAGGAGAAGAAGGATGTCACTCGGGTTGTGCACTGGTTCCACCCTAAGGACATGCGCATTCAGGATAACACTGCATTACACCACGCTTCTGAACTTGCGCAAAGTTCGAAGAAGCCACTCATCTGTGTGTACTTGCACTGCGCAGCCGACGAGTCATGGCACGGCACAAGCGCTGCTCGAATGGACTTCATGTGCGAAGGTCTCAAAATAATGCAAAAGGAGCTGAAGGATCTCAACATACCTTTGGTATTCCTAGAATGTGAAGACCGAAAGCAGATTGTACCGACAGTGGTCGACTGGTTGAAAGAACACAAGGTCTCGCATGTGTTTGGCAACTACGAGTACGAAATTGATGAGATGCGACGCGATATCAAGTTGGTCAAGCAAGCTGGCAATGACGTTCATGTTTCGATATATCACGACCAGACTGTCGTAGAACCAGGCACCATGTTGACTGGCAATGGCAAACCGATGAAGGTGTTTACGCCCTATTTCGGAAAGTGGCTCGATATCGTCAAGGAAGAGCCGGAACTCTTGGATTTAAGGCCCACTCCCAAGAAGCAGAGCGAGGCGATTACGAAGGAATTGAAAGAGCTGTTCGGTACAAAGCCTCCACAACCTGGCAACGACAAACAATTCAACAACGAGGAAGACAAAAAGCGCATCCGCAAACTTTGGCCTGCTGGTCACAAGGCTGGCGCAAAGCGAATGGATGCGTTCCTCAAACAGATTAAGGACTACAAAGCGACACGGTCGAACCCGGCTGAGAACTCAACATCTCGCATGAGCGCATACTTCTCCGCCGGAATGTTTAGCGTGCGCGAAGCTTTGCGTAAAGTGAGTGACTACAACGGCGGTAGCAGCGACTTCACCGAAGGGCGCTCGAAGCCTGGCGTCTACAGCTGGGTGCGCGAAATTGTCTTTCGTGAGTTGTATCGACAGACAACCATGATGACACCACACACATCGATGAACATGCCGCAGAATTTGAAGTTCGACTTCGTGCAGTGGGAGGACGACGAAGAAGGGTGGGAAAAGTGGTACAAAGGCACAACAGGCGAACCATTCATTGATGCTGGAATGCGTCAGCTGAACCATGAAGCTTACATGCACAATCGCCTGCGCATGAATGTCTCTTCATACCTTTACTGCAATCTGCTCATTGACTACCGCCGAGGCGAGCGCTACTTCGCTGAGACGCTAATTGATTGGGATCTGAGCAACAATACGCAAGGCTGGGAGCCGAGTTATACTGTCTTCAATCCTGTTAGTCAGGCCGAGAGGAACGATCCCGACGGCGACTATATCCGACAGTGGGTACCAGAGCTAAAGGATGTACAAGGTAAGGCGATTTTCGCGCCTTATGAACGACTCAGCAAGGAAGAGTTCGAGAAGCTAGGTTATCCGAAACCACACGTCAATTGGAAGAAGACGAAGCAGCGATGCATGGAGAGGTTCAAGAATAACATGTCAGGCGTCGAGCCATGAAGCATCCAGCGACATATCGAATCTATTACACCAGTTGTTGCGCGCTTCATCTACCGCCTCGAACGTAAGAACCACATATCTGGCGTTGAAGGCCTAGAGTTTTGGCAGATATTGCAGGTAGCGAAAAACAAAACACTGCGATTCGATGTCCGCTTCAAGCGGTTAGATCGCTTATCTGCAGCACAGGAACACGCCCAGCTGCAGCGCTTATGAATGCGTGCACACCCCGCCCGAGCGTCGTCTTACACCACTGAACGCAGTGATCTTCACTTTTGAAGCTGCAATTCTGACTCTTGCATTCGTTAATCGAACCATGTGGCTTCTAGGTACCACTACCCTTGAGCTTCACAACTTTCTCACAGATATACCCGAGTATGTGATTTTGTCGCATACATAGGGACCTGAGGAGGTTTCTTTCGATGATATCAGGAAGTCAGCAGTGCGACGGAAGCTACAAGGCTTCGATAAGATCGTCAGATGTTGTCAGCAGGCTCTTGATGACGGATTTGAATGGGTTTGGATTGACACCTGCTGCATCAGGAATGTCGCCCTGGTGACAATGCCCCACGAAAGTGGAGGTGGTTGCCGCCAAGAAGAACGGGCATCGAGGTTCTCGATTACCGAAGGCGTACGACAGCACTGCTCACCCGGTCGTGCACAATCATACCTAAGCTGGACCTGAACTAGGCCTTGAACAAAACGCATATTCTCATCCAAACTATACATATTTTCTTACACAGTCATATCTAGTTAAGTTTGTGGCTTAGTCGTAAGACTTAATATATACTGGTTTTAATAGAAGAGCAACAGCGATACCGACGTTACTGCTTCTTGCAGTAGAGTCAGAGATGGTTCGAATGGCAGGACTCCAGCAGGAATATGACTGTCGATGTTTCATGACGCTATTCTCACACTGATCCAGAGGATTGGGTCACGACAGATTCGGACTTGTATTTCCGCCCAAGCCCTCAACGCGCTGGGCAATGTCAATTTCTTTGTGTAACAACCCGTGATCCAGAGCTGCATGAAGAGTGAGGTTTGGCCTACGCGCTCGAAGCATGACGAACCCTCCGGCTGATACAATATCAGAATATGTACTTCGTCATCCCATTGATGTGTAGCCAATAACGTGAGTCTGAACAAACAATTGACATGTTGCTTTAACGGATGTGCAGCTTGTATCCGTCGAACAAGGGACTCACCACATTGCCCATCATATCCCAGCCTAATCTGCTCAACAACTCCACCTTCATCGTCACCTATGATTCTACCGGCTGTAGATATGTGTACGTCAAAAGCCTGTCCATGCAAGTGGAGGAAAGCGGGCGTCAATGCTAAATTTTCCCGAGCAAGTATCTCATCCTTAGCCTCACTCCATGCAAGTACAGCTCCATCAGCATATTCGATACTAGCACGTGCGACAGCCCTGTGGCCTGTGTAATCTCGATTCCGGTCGTAGAAAGTGTGGTAGAAGCGGACTCGATGGAGTTTTCCATCCTAGCCAGGTCCAGCTTGGAAACCTTTTGCGCCGCTCCAAGACATGGCCATCATCGGAGTGTCCCTGACTACTGCACCAATTGAGACCTAGCACAAAGGCGTCCAAGTCACTGCCAAGCAGGCGAGAACTGAATATGGGGATCCCGCAGAGACTCTGAATTTTGCCTGGAAACTTCCGTTGAAAAGCAACAAAGACACCCTTGAAGGCATCTTGGATATCGTCATCGTTGAGGGACCTTTTTAGGTATTCGTTAAGCCGTTCCCCGAGTTCCATTGGACTCTTTCCGAGTCCTCGAAGGGGGAAGACTCGAGAGATGTCGATGTCATCCCGCATCCGAGCATTATTTTGTGTATGCAATACTTCTTGCGGTGCTTGTATACTTTCAAGGCAATGCATACCATTGCACTGAAAATATACCTGGCTATTGGTAAACACAAGTTTCCGTCTGGAAAGAAGCCCTTCTTGGTAAGTCCACCCTCGACTGTTCCACCTCGAAGATAAGATTTGATCTTTCGCATATGGTGCATACACGAGAGTTCGGTGACCGATTGTTATAGACGGCTGAAGTTCTCTTAAAACTCCACCAAGTCCAGATAATCCATGGTCAGGGTCAACACCTGCCGCTGCAACCACTGTAAGAACGGAGTGCTGGTAGATGATGTCCATGCTTTGTATCTGTATCTGTCTGCTCGTAGTATCGCCCTGAGTGATACAATATCGGTCTATCCAAAGATATCGATAACCCAATTCTGTCGTTAATTGAAGAGTGTGTTCGATCGTACGAGGCAAATCGGATGGAACCACACCTTCTTGAAGTACAGTATCCTGACTTGGCCTGCCCCAGGTATAACTAAGGGTTACATATTGTTTCTGGTCGACGATCTCTTCCCATGGTATGATTTTGCGCGTCGTGCAATCGATGACACAGAAGTCGTTGGGAACTTGCGGATCGGATTTCTGCTTGCACAAAGCCTTGTGATGGTTGTCACAAAAGCTAACCCATTCTTTGATAATGGCTAGATCCACTTGAGGTTGTATCTGACGGCCACAGAAGCCCTCTTGTCCTTCAGAAAGCTCCATGATAAGTCCATGGTTATCGGGTCTGCGCGGGTTGTTCGGGAGGGGAATAACTCTGAAGCCTGGCGATTCATCGAATGGAAGCTTCCAAGCACCGAACTTGCTCCTTGCTGGGGAGACTTTGAGATAGTAACCTGTACACTTCACGGTGTCACCTAATACTGGCTCCCTAACACTGTAGAAGAACCGGCACAAAGTACAACTACGCTGCGGACTTATGTACGACAGATTATAAAACCTGCCACCCCAGATCTTGTAGAGCTTTGGATCTCTCCCATCTTCTCTGAAAATCGCTTCGAATTCTATCCTTCGGCACATGCGACATATCCGATCGGCGTTCCGTGCAGGTTCTGAGATTTGACCTTGACACTCTACAGCGCCCACCGTGCTGTATCGATTATGCCGAGATTCGATCCGCCGATGTTTTCCGAGGGGCAGAGCCACAGCCTGACTTTGCCGTTTTGCCGCGCCACGCAAAGCTGTGTCTCTCACAATCGGCTGTTGTTGTAGCACCTGGTCAGGCCTTTGGTGGACTTCAAGACTTACACTTTTGTCCTGGGAGGCAGTGATCACTCTTTCCTTCGCTGAAGCAGCTGAAGTAATCCTGGGCATCGTCCAACTACTCGTTCTGCTGCGGAGGCTGTAGACGCCAGAATATGATCTGTTCACCCAAGGGCCGGATGGGAAGAACTATCCAGCTGCTGCGAGTGATCTAGATTTGCATTGACACCAATTGTGAGTTTTGAAGCGTGCTGCTGCCTGCTGCGCCTCTTGATGCAGCTTAGGCTCAGCCTTGGAGGGGTGCGAACTAGTGTGGCTTATGCATGTTGCACGACGGTCTGTGCAAGATACGTGCACAGTTTGGATTTGCTTGCAACGCGCATTGCCAATATATGTAATTGTAGAAAGAGGTGTATCATTGCAATATTATCTGTGAAGTCTGTTCAATCTGGCCTCAAGGCTTATGGACAACAGCCTACTACACCATTCCTCCAAAAGGGAGGACCAGCGCTAGTTGCGGAGCACTAGGCTTGAATTCTCTTGGTTCAGTCCCGGCCACCTGGGTCGCATGATTGGTTAATCACGCCATTTGCGACAGGTCTGAAATTAGACCAGTGTTTCATTCCGAATCCCACACATCTATTAGCGGAGCGCACTTGTGTATGGAGTATATGCAAGCCGTGCAGTATTAAGAGAGAACGTAAGTGAAGGGTTAGCATAGTATTGCTGATCTCTTCTTTAGCTTAAGGCATAACAGTGGACGAGTATTGAGCTGCGTTGTCACTCGTACTAGCCAGACAAAGAAGGGGGAAGCTAAAGAATAGTTGAAACTATCAGGCTCATCCATTAGGTAGTTTACGAGCCAAGTCAAGATTACACCAGAATTTGGGATACGTCTGGGCTACCTGTGGTGTCGGGACATGTGTACTCAGCCAGGGCTACCGTTAGTTGTCGATGTAACTAACGGAATTATGTTCAGTTATATGGACAACACAGACAAGCGTTGAAGACTATATCATTGAATACTAAACTTGCTGCCTAATAATCACTAAGTTGTTTCTTGACCGAGGCCGTACTGCTTCTAGGACCACCTCACGTGGCGATTCAGGCTGCATTTCACACCATTGGCACCGAGGACATCGTCATCCTCCTCAACGCATAGAACTACCTGAAGGATAAGAGCATTTCTCGAGTGTTGTACGGATAGGGAAGTTTAAAGCCACCCAGGCCTCCGCTTCATCGTAGTCAGGACGATTCGTCCTGTTTTGAATGGTTGTCTTGCCAAGTTCATCAAGACTCGGTAGCTCGAACCAATCGAAAGATGTTGGTTGAGACGTTACGAAGACCTTGACAACATCATTACACGACCCGCATTCATTCATCGCGGGAGGGACTGTCATCCTGATCTTCTTTGAAGTTATCCCTGTGAATCCTGAGTCACGGCTACGCTCCGGAATGACTTCATAAGAAGCATAGAGAATTCCTTTGACCTGCCATAGAGGACCAAGATTGTATACGTGAATGTATGCAGTATGTTGTCCCATGTTCTTGATTACTAGTTGAATAACACTGTCATGGCGCACTTCTATTTGCTCATCTGAGTGGAAAACGTTTCCGTTTGCTTTAATCTGGATGTCGATTGAATTCTCGAGAGCAGCTGGAGGCACCTCGTTGGTCATATCTTTGACCATACGGTACCTAGTCAGGTGCTCTAAGATCTCGCAAACGCGACCGATGTCTGTTGCGCCTTGTGGCATCATGGGTAGATTGATGACATCCTGGCCATGATCGTCTAGAATTTGATACATGTCGTTGCGCAATACAACCTGGAATGCTGGAACTTGGTCCTTGCCGATGCAAATCGTGAGGGACAGTTTCTCCAGCATTTCTTGCCATTCGTGACGGTGTGAGAGTTCGGAAGCTAGTCGGATAGGAAATTTCATGAGATACAGACAAGTGATCGGTTCCGCGACCCAATCGCCTAGGGATCTAGACAGAGGGCTTGCTACTTCCAGTTCAGATGAAAGAGACCAGAGGCGAGCGACTTTCGCGACAAGATTTTTTTTAGTGGTACTGCCGCCTGCCGAGCCAATTGGAGACAAAGCGAAGCAGTCACCAACACGGATGCCGTGAGCCTGACCGACCAGAAGGCGAAGGCTTCCTTTACGATCAAAGATGCTGGTGGCTCTCACGACATGGTTATGGTCCATTTGGTCGAAGAATGCCTGATTCTTGTTTCCGTACAGAACGGGATTTTGCAGCTGATGACCTTCCCGAAAGTTATTCAAAATATGACGATGAATGTCTTTAAGCTGCCTTCCAAGCCCGTACTCAGACAAGGCTTTACAAAGGAAGTACGACAAAGCCCCGTAAGGCTCCCCACTCTCACCTGTCACAGAACCACCCTTTGCATTTTCGTGTGGCCCACACGCAGCGAGTATAGTGTATCGGTCCGGATTCAAGATCCAATTATCGCGCATGGAAGCATCGCGATTTGCGGAACGAGTGTGTCCAGGTGTGTAGTTGTATTCCGAAATCAATGGGTGTGCCAACGAGCCAAAGTGGCTCCATGGAAAATATCGTAGATGAGAGTCATGAATATGATAGCGATAAACACTCGCCGAGAAGCAGCAATCCAGAACGACTGTGATTATCAATCCCTTTTTGACCATAGGCTGAAGTAGGGCTGCTAGTCGCGGCGCAGGTAGGTTTCTTTCCTTGCTGCCATCCTCATCCAAGAGAACCAAGGCCAAATCTCCAGTTGACTGGTTGGATAGCTCATGGCACGGATCTAACCGAGTACCGTGGCCAGAATAATGGATATAGATGAAATTTCCAGGCTGTGCCCGGAAGGTGACCGCCTCAAAAGTCGCAACCACATTGCGACAAGTTGGCCAGGTATCAAGATGTTTGAGTGACGCATCGTCGCGGCTTGCCACTAGTGTCTGGATGTCGACCGAGAGCAATTTGCTCTCGAGGCATTCTTGAATATTTTTGACATCTCTTACGCAGCTGTTCAGAGGTCTGTTTGGATAAGCGTCGATGCCTATCAAGATCGCATAATGCGTATTGACCCCCTGCTGGGCATCCATTATCGTAGAGTTCGCTGCTGGCGCGCAGCGTAAGAAGGTCAGTAGTTACAAAGTTGCAAAAAGGCAGGTTCGGCATTGGATCTTCACATGTCGAGCACTTGGGATGAGGGTGCAGACATGGGCAGCATGTCCCTTTTGTGTAACAATACGAGGCTGAATCAAGCGTAACACGTGCAAGAATATCGAATGAGGCCCTATCGTAGAGTTGCAAGTTGCACCGAAATAAGTCCGAAATGGCTGGTGACGCCTGAGTGGCCGGTTTGAGCTCATGTCATTGACTAGGCTTCCACTTTGTGACGTGGAAAACTTTCATTGGATATCCCAACCGCGCTGAATCCTTCATGCAGCCTCGAGCTTGGCAATGTTGACTTCTGCACCATCCCTGGCAGCCTCGCCATCCTCAAGACTTAGCGTACATGTCTGGCTTGAGCAAACAGATGCCACAAGGAAGGGACCATCACGAGACCCGTCTGAACTCACGACGTATACTCTATCACCGACGGCGAAAGCAGAAGACTGGATACCAACTTAGGAAATCCCGGTAAATTATGAATAGAGGACTGACACCAGAGCTCGCGATGTAAGGACGATCTTCCTCATCACTAAAAGTGAATTGGTTGTTCTGATTCCCTCTTCTAGTGTATGTGTAAACATGGACCAGTACGAACAAATGATGAATACGTACTGTTGGGAAGACATGAATGACTGTATTTCTCTCAAAGGCAAAGTTTACGGAAGAAATAACAACATAAAGACTGTTTTGACAAGATTTCTTGACCTTTATAGTGCACAATGTACTCCCTTCGCATGTCAACATAATCCGGTGAGGCGAGGCGTTTTCGACAGCGATCGTTACCCCACTCCGGAACTGCCTTAGGATTAAGATGCGGTTAGTCCGAATCAGCCAACCGAAACATAATGCCAGCCACTCCCATCTAAGGTACCAAAAACTATGCCTGCAATTCATGATGCGCAAGATGATGGCATTTTTCCGAAATTGTCTTCGGTGCTTGCGGCATCAGGAGACGACAGCAACGACCGATCTGGAGACAGGTAAAAGTAGGCATCTATCTGCGTGAGTGGCAGGCACCAGTGACTAATGAAATTCAGTCGAAGAGTATAAGTCTGGATATCCGCGTTTCACTGCGCTTCTCTCAATTCATCAACCTTGGCTGATATGCCGCCGCTTCGATCAGCTCCGAGCTCGACTCTTGTTGTTAAAACAAGACAAATTATCCCTACTCGAGCGACGATTAGAGGAGATTGACCAAGAGGAAGTGTCATTGCTTTTTCTTGGGAAGAGCAGATGCGATAGAAATATGGAGCGTCTCTCGACGCTATCTGAGATTGAAGCGGCCCTAACCGATTATGGTGAGTGCTGTAACGATCTTACAAATTGGTGTTGATAGAGCTAGATCAATATTTGGAGCGAGCAAACCGAGTGTTGCGCCTACAGCTGGCCGAGAGAAGAGACGTAGCAAGCCTACAGAATTGGGTCGAAGCAACGGGCTGCTTGGCTCGGGAGGAGACAGCGTATCTCACGCACCAAAGTGAGCTAGTTTCCCTAGCACCTATTGTGGATGATACAGTCGTGCAGCTTGAAACATGGGTAGAGAAAAAGTTGATACAGTACTGGCAAGGCTTTCGAAGCGTAAGTGTTTGAAGAAAAGGCGTGCCCTTCATCACCCACGTGGCTAACGGATGAAGATTCGATTTCACGACCACTCGGCCAATCCAAACGTATACATCTACCAGGGTCCCTTAATAAAGCGTGCTGCAAAGTCGATGCAGGTGTTCCTGATCACGGTACTCTTGATGATGCCAGTCATCCTTTGCAATTTGACAAGCACTGACTGCATCCGAATTTCCATCGTAGTGTTGTTCACGATCTTGTATCTTCTTATTGTGTCTTGGATTACAAAATCGAGGACAATGGATTTGGTCCTTGCTGGGGCCACGTGAGTACTGAGTCACTCATCTCAATGTCGACTGCTGATGCATCTGTACAGATATGCTACTGTTCTCGTTGTTTTCATATCCGGGCCTTCTGCGATAAAGACTTAGAAACCAGCAATATATGTTATGCTGACTTCAGTGTAGATCACAAATGGAAAATACTAATCCTCTGTATTGATATGTATATCAATGATGTATTTGCAGTAATCTCATAGGAGCTCGATAAGCTTGTTTGGGTAACTAATACAGACCGACACAACACGAGAATGTCGTTGTACCTATATATTCGTGCTATTTTGGACATTCATTACACAGGTTAGCCTCCACTCAAACTACTGTAGCGTTGTGCGCTTCTTGGCTTTACAAGTCAGGCTCGACGTAGTGTCTAGGTCCAGCCCAGCGCGCGCAGCGAACGCACCAAGGCACCTGACGTCTTCGCTCCCTTGATTAACACTGGTGGAATGCTAGGAGCCGTCAGAATGGCTGATATGATCATGTCAATCAAAAGGCAGACTTCAAGCTCTCCAAGTCATGGCGAGCTTCGTCGAGGCCGCCCACGGGTGGAAACGTCCCGGAGTGCGCATCTCATCAGCCATGGGTAACACCAAGCCAAACGAAGTAAGGCCACTATCGTTCTGTACTTGTCTAGCAGGCAACCATGTCCGAGCTTCTTCCCGGTAACTGCCTAGCGCCAAGGCGTTTCAGTGGGAGCTGTGCCCCGCCAACGCATTAGACACCTGGTACGAACAGATCAAGACCTCCGTTTCTTTTCGCATCACTCTTAGAGCCGCGAATACCCATTTCACAACAAAGAAGAACAGAGGATAGAGGCTGAATTTTGTCCGTCCTACAAGTAAGCTGTTGAGATTCAATGAAAATTTGTATCGTTATTAATGTTTGATAGGAACCGAACAACTATGATAATTTAAAGTGAAGAAACACAACATGGAAAGACTCGATGTAATCATCCACCAGCTCAAAGAATCTCTCAGTCGGATGCATGACAACGATTCAGACCGTGCACTGAGCATCGCGTATCTTGGCAATATATACCGAGAAAGATATGTAGTAAAAGGCGTTGAGGCAGATCTAGACGCGTCCATTGAACAGTACATACAATGCATGAGATTGACACCGGACGACGCCTATGTACAACAAGCATTTGCCCTTGAAAGACTTGGGACTGCATACCACCAGAGATATCGGAGCAGAGGACTAGAAACAGACCTGCAAACTGCTATTCAACAGCTCGAAGAATCTCTCAAACTCACGCCAGATGGCGATCGACTACGAGCATATCGACTCTATTGCCTCGGGGTTTTCTATAGAGATAGATTTCATCGAAAAGGAGCAGAGGAAGACCTTGATACATCCATCCAATTGGCCCTGGAATCAATAAGATTGACACCAGGCGACGACCCAGAGCGGCCAGTTGTACTGCGACAACTTGGTGAAGGATACCAAGATAGATATCGATGGAAAGGAACAGAAGCAGATCTACATGCAGCGATCGAAAATCTTGCAGAGTCTGCTAGACTGACCCCAGAAGACCATCCAGGACGACCAGACGTACTTCAAAGCCTTGGAATTTGCTACCAGGATAGGTTTACAAGGAATGGAAACATAAGAGATATAGACGCGGCCATCCAACAGTACTTCGAATCTGTTACTTCAACACCGGTCAATAGCCCAGAGCGAGCAGGACGACTTCGAAGTCTTGGGGTTGGATACCATGTTAGGTTCGGAAAGAAAGAAATAGAGTCAGACTTAGTTCTTGGAATCCAGAACCTTGCAGAATGTGTGGAGTTGACGCCAGACGGCCATTTCGAACAGGCGAGTCGACTTTTGAATCTTGGCGCTATATACCAAGATAGGTACCAAAGGAAAGGAGTGAAAGCGCATCTCGACACAGCCTTTCAAGCATACCTGAGATGTGTCAGATTGACACCGGACGATAGCCCAGAACGCGCACAACGACTTGAAAGACTCGGGACTGCATACCTAGAAAAGTACCTAAGGTCCAAGTCGGAGACAGATCTACGCGCAGCCCTCAGAGAGTTCCAAGAAGCTCTTGATCATGCTATGTCTCGTACACTTGATAGGTTAAGGTGCGGTATTCGTTTGGTCGGGTTTCATGCTAGGGCTGGAGACTGGTCCGTGGCGCACCGAACTGCATCTGTTACGTTGTCTCTGATCACTCGACTTAATACTCGCTCTCTACAAACTTCAGATAGGCAGTTCTTCCTTACTGAGGCGGCGGGTCTCGCTTCTAATGCGGCAGCGATTGCTTTGGAGGGGGGAAGATCACCATATGAAGCGATCCGATTATTAGAACTTGGCCGTGGAATCATCTCAGCCTCTTTCAACGACATGCGTGCGAATGTCTCAGATCTTCAGCAAAAACATCCCCGTTTAGCAGAAGATTATATCAGCCTCCGGGTTCAACTCGATGCTCCAATAGCTTTAGGGCCCCAAACCGAGGAGCTGGATCTGGTTGCAGAAGCTACTCGATGGGCTGATCAACGCCACAGTATGGGCCAGAGACTAGAAAAAATGGTCACGCATATCCGAGGGCTGCCTGGATTTGAAGAGTTTCTTCTGGTCCCAACGGAGAGCGAGATCAAGGTCTCTGCAGCTTCAGGACCAGTGGTGGTTATCAACGTGAGTGAATACCGCTGCGATGCCTTGATTATCGAGAAAAGTGGACTCCGGGCTTTAAGACTACCTGATTTGAAGAACGAACATATTCAGTCTCGCGCTGCAACCTTGATAGACCCAGATCAGGAGCTGCTGGAGTGGATGTGGAACACGATCGCGAAGCCGGTCCTTGATGCACTCGGGTTCATCAAAGTTCCGAGTGATAGTTGGCCCAGGATATGGTGGATTCCTACCGGACCTCTTACCAAATTCCCTCTCCATGCTGCAGGAAACCATTCTGACGGCTCATGCGATACAGTGCTAGACCGAGTGATCTCATCCTATAGCTCCTCGATCCGTACGCTGATCCAAAGCCAACAAAGGCATTCGAGAGAACGGATAGCGCCGAGACAAGGTAAGGCTGTTCTAGTTGGCATGGAGCATACGCCATATCAGAACCGTCTTCGCTATGTATCCGAGGAGATCACAAGGCTGAGTCACCTCTGCCAATCGATGAAGCTGGATGTAGCAACACCACAAGCTTGCCGCAATGAGGTTCTCTCTGCGCTGCGTGATTGCAGTATCTTCCACTTTGCCGGCCATGGGCATACAGACTCATGGGATCCATCAAAGAGTTCTCTGGTTCTTGAGGACGGGCCACTCACTGTGATGGCTTTGTCCGAGCTGAACCTGCACAATGGCGCACCATTCCTCGCTTACCTCTCTGCATGCGGTACGGGAGAGGTCAAGCACAATCGTCTTAGAGACGAGGCGCTTCATTTGATGAGTGCATGCCAGCTCGCCGGTTTTAGACATGTTATTGGCACGCTGTGGGAGGTAAACGACCATTCATGTGTCGAGACGGCCATGGTGACATACGACTGGATTAAACAAGGAAATATGAGTGACGGTTCGGTGGCGGGAGGCGTTCACCAAGCGATCAGAAGTCTTCGTAACCAGTGGGACTTGGAAAGTGCAGATCGTGCATCAAAGTGCAAGGCCATTCTTAATGCTGAGTGTGGCTCTCCAGCCACCGAACATTCAGGCGTAAGTCGAACGACGACGGGAATCTCAAGGACAGCTGAACTATACGAAGACCCGCCATTGTATTGGATCCCATATGTGCATTATGGGATCTAAAGTTGTTGTACGTGTACGCTTAGTCTCTGTAGCCTAGATAGTCATTGACCGATGTAGCTTGAGCCTTGCAATGTGTCCATATCTACGGAATATCATCGTGTACGCATCTTTTAATACAACATTGACTCACATTGAGTCAACAAGTATTTGAGCCTATTGAATTCTAATTACATAGCATGGTTACAGCGTCTCTCTGAGATTGAAACTATTACTAACCACATACATGGCTCATGGCCTCAGATTAAGTTATGCCGAGGTCATAAAATTAGTAAGGTTGGGGGCTGATTGTACGAATAACAGTAGAGCACTAGGGTTCTCTTCACAGAACTGTAACGTATGAATGGAGATGTGAAGTGTCAATACAAATACCCATCATGGTAATAGCTACGAGGGGCAAATCAAGCTCGAAAATTGGCCATGCATCCGCTGGTATTTCTACCTCGCTGTTGCTTGCCGACTTTTTTTTTCTTCTTCAGCCCGTTTACCGTTACTGAACGACATAGTACTCTCGATGAACCTAAAGAGATTTATAATTAAGGCTTAGGAACAGGGCTTAGAAGACGGCGGCGACGGCTAGCCAAGCGTTTTAGTGGTTCTGACGAATGAGTGGTAGCGCGAATGTCTTGGGACGTACCGTTCGAATTTTTCGAATGTGTGTATTTAGGTCTAGCACCACGTAGGAAGATCGAATGGTTGATCTTCTTGCTTGTGGCTAGCCTAGAATGAAACCGTTCACCAAAATACTTAATTTCACACTTCCACTGGCAGAGCGTATGCCAAATCCGTTCATCTCTACCATTCTGGCAAAGACAACATTACTAGGTACTTATGTACAGATATGTTGTATTCCTGGCACGTCAGAGACCAAAATATAGACAACTTTTGCAGAGTGCCAGCGTCCGTTGAAAGTGAGAAATAGCAGATGAAGTCAAAGATTTATCGAGTACAGTAGCTTCGTCTCGCAACGGCTATGTAGTACTTTTGAGGCATTAACATAGAAACAGAAATTACAGCCATAATTTTTAGATATATCACTTCTAATGACCATGCGAGGGTGATAGGTGCCCCATCAAGCTTAGCAAGGGTGGTAGAGGTTGGATTAAGAAAAGATTAGCAAAGTTAAAAAGTGGTTGAGACAAGGAGTTCGTATTGTGGTAGCTGTGTAGCGCGCTACCTATAATATGGAAATATAAAACGCAAAAATAACAGACGTAATTTATGAAGCACAGCCTCCGATAACTCTGTAGGGGTGGTAGATGCTGTATCGACAAGCGAAGTAGCGCGGAGCTATCCGAAGCAATCAACTCGATGTACGAATGGTACTGGCGAGCCGCAAAATGCTTTGCATATCTACAGGACGTACCTGATACAAGGAATTTCAGCCAATCTGTTTGGTTTGAAAGAGGATGGACATTACAGGAACTCATAGCTCCAGCTATCGTAGAGTTCTTCGACCAAGACTGGAACCTCATTGGTACTAAGAACAGTTTGGTTGGGGAAGTACAGACAGCTACGAGAATAGAGGGGGGGTTCATCAAAGACCGTGAAACGGTGCAGGAGGTCAGCGTCGCAACAAAATTCAGCTGGGCATCTGACAGGAAAACTACCAGATCCGAAGACACAGCCTACTACCTTCTAGGTTTGATGGGAGTCAACATGCCGATGTTGTATGGCGAAGGTGACAAAGCTTTTCATCGCTTGCAGTTAGAACTTCTCAAAACCAGCAATGAGCACACAATCTTTGCATGGGGAACGCATCCATTCTAGATTGGATCAACGGTCCGAGGAAACATTAACGCACGAAGTCACCAACAATGGCTTGAGAATCAATCTACGTTCGAAACGCAGTTATTCGTTTGACGGATACGTTGCTCAGCTTCGTTGTCAAGATATCCATGGTCGAGCGTTGGGCATTCACTTGACTAAAGACTTGAGTACTTGGCGCTACTTCAAATCAGACGTGCGACTATGTTTCGTAGGTTCCGCGTTGAGTCTATTTTCAAACTTCACGGAAACGTCAGGAGACATGTACCTGGAGCTCGAAAACCATCTTGGAACCAGCTCGAGAAAGACTAACAAGAACACGATCTGTTTGCTCGTTGAAAGTTTCCATACATACCACGGCTGCAGTGTGGAGACAATTACAATTAGCGCTCAGAATCACCTCACAACGCGCAAAAACTTCTGGCAAACAGCCCGACTGGATACACTTTCTATTACCGGCTTTGCGAAAGCCGACGCGATCTACGCCGTGAACGAGTTAACAGTGCTCGAAGACCAAGTGGCTCTTTTAAGTATGAAGCCGGGAACGTCATCTCAACAGAATGTTATGCTTGCACTGTGGTTGGATCGCTCTCAACCCAGGATGTACTATAAGACAACGATGCTGGACTCTACGCACCCCTGAAATTGGTATGAAAACTTACATGACATAGCACTTACAGAATGGGACTCTATCTGTGCTCGCGTACGGTTCGGGCCCAGCGATTTCGATCATGTGGTGAGAGCCAGGTTGAAAAAACAGGGAACACAATTGATATGGGCAGTCACCATTAAGGCCACGAACAAGACTGACCGGCAGGACTTCTATGGCAAGTACGTCTTTACCCGGAGCGGGAAACACCAAGCGAACAACTTGGCGTGTCTTTGCGTTGACTGCGGGATGGATAAGTGGTGGTCTCCTCTCGCATATGAAGAGTTGTACCCTTTCAAGAACAACCTGGATAGACCCAGTGCAGGCCATGTGCTTGAGTGCGCCTGTACTATCTGTGCGAGTGAGAGTAAGATTGAGATTGCTACTAGTCTACCATCCGCACCAGAGACTAGTACTGTGTCTCCTGTCAGTAAATCGTCACAAAACATCGATGGATAGATGAGGAAGTATACACTGGAAGGCGATGTCTGCGCATCAAATAGTCTCAAGAATCCTTGTGTAGTGTATATGGTCCAACCAAGCTATTACCATCATTCGAACACAACACTGACTGAACTTAAGCATACCGAGATTCATTTTCCGAGGATCTGGACAGTGAGTTTCAAGTTTTTGCCCCATCGTGTCAAGACCTGAAAAGTTTGTGACTGACTCCGGCCGGGCGCGCTCAACACTTCTGTCTTTTCAACACAAACGTCTCACATAACAAGAAGAAGAATTGAGCAGGCGGCTAGCGGTCAATCGTATGTTGAAGTTCGGAGTTCGGTCTGTCCTGTGAACTCGGTTCTGGGCGCTTAGATCCTAGCAAATCCCGCTCGAGCCACCTGTTATCAGCCCACTCCCTCCAGGCAACCACAGAATCCGATCTGTACATCTGTCGATTAGCAACTATAGGAGTTAGAGGTAACATCAGTAAGGTGCACAAAGTAACGGAACATATATCTTGCTATAGAACCAGCAGTCCATATCAGTTGCACGTCATCCTCTATATACATCTGGATGTCAACATAAAACGTAATCAAAAAGCGACGACTGATGTTGTGGATGTGAACATAAGTGGATATGGACCAGCACAAACCCAAGAGACCTTCACCATACTTCGACTATCAACCGCTGGAAGATGGTTGGATACGTCTTGTCGCTGTCAAACAAGCCACAAATGCAAATGAGATCTGGGAGCAACTCAAAATACAGCTAATACCGACACCTCTCAATACATGTCCTCCTTACACTGCGCTTTCATACACCTGGGGAGACGCGAGCCCAAACATCGATCCTTGCACGACTGTCTTCACAAAAGTCCTTTGTTGCTATCCCATCCTCTGTCAAAATCGAATCATCCTTGCCTCGCGTAATCTCCGAGATGCGCTGCGGCGAATACGACAGTATCAGACTTGGCGTGCCAATGGAGAGGAAACCTTTGAAGGTTGCGACGAACCAGAGAAAAAGATGCTCCTGGAAAGAGCTTACGGAGGGACAACCTACTTCTGGATTGATGCATTGTGCATCAATCAAGGTGATGTGAATGAACGTTCTCGTCAAGTTTCTCTGATGGGCAGAATCTATTCGCAAGCGAGTCACACTCTGATATGGCTGGGAGAATCGGACGAATACACAGAGGCGGCTGAGTCTTTTCTCCGCAAGGTAGCCTTGAATGTAGGAGTCGAAGTTTCAACGTCACGGCCCAACAAGCGACGTCCGCGATACATGGGGATCAAGCATCTTGACACAGATGAGCAGATGGCCTTTCTGGCAATAATGTCCCGGAACTGGTTCTTCAGAATGTGGGTGCTGCAAGAGTGTGTCCTGTCATCTCGCCTCGGAGTCCTGTTAGGTGATCTATGCTTCAACTTTCAGTTGCTCCTACACGCCGCAAACGTCGAGTGTGCATATGGTCGAGACTACAGCTTCGCTCATATCGCCCTCGCTACAGCAAAAATTTATCCCAATTTCTCATCGTCGGTTCTATCAGAGAACGTTTTCAACTCGGTACAAAAACTTGTGCTCACCGGTTATTGCCAGGAAATAGTCGCTAGTGGCCATCTGCCTGATTTTCTGTCCGTGGTGGCTGCAAGCCGCTCGCTAATAGCAACTGAACCGCGAGATAAGCTCTATGGCCTTCTGGGAATTGTTTCAGAGTTACAAAGCGACAAGTTGTCTATACCGGCCCCGGACTACACGAAGAAGGTTGAAAATGTATTCGTTGAGATGACCTACGCGATCATGCAGGCGAGGAAAGACCTAGCCGTACTTTCTCTCGCTAGCGCCGAGGTTGGTATAAAGACACTTCCGTCTTGGTGTCCTGACTATTCGTCCAATGGTAAAGCGCTCAGAACAATTGGAGATACAGAAAACGCATGGCTATCCGAGTCCGCCTGGACCCACCCACCCAACTTTCAGCTTCTACCTGACATGAAGCTCCGAGTAGAAGGAACGCGTATAGATATTGTGGTCGAGAGTACTGGCATCAACTCTGCACCCTCGCACATAAGTGAGGAAAATCATCCAAGTCGACTCAAATTCGGAATCGCAGAGATGTGCGCTCTGGCATTGAAGCTCGACTTACCGAACCACGACGGAGGTACACCTAAGTAAGTAACCTTCAAACCATGATGGGTACATGCGAGCAAAGAATAACTGTGAATAGCCATCAGTCCCGGGTCCAGATACTCTGGCGGACTTTAATTCTTGACGAGCTCCAGGGTGTGAGTCCTGTAAGTTTGGAGGTTGGAGCACTGTTTCCGGAGTATGTCAAGTGGCTTCTGACGGCTATCATAAACCATCATCGGAACAAAAAAGGGTCGAAAGAGGAAGAAAGATTGAGTGAAGTGGAACTGCACCACTATGTCGAGAAGTTAGTCTCCTGTTCAGAGGCGCTGGTGGCGCTGGAGCCTCTAGACGGGACGCTTCTTCCAGATTCGGCACAACTTCGAGCACTCTTAAAACACTCAAACGTGGAGCAAAGCACCAATTCCGATGGTAGGGCATCTTCACCTGGATTTGGGAACTTCAATATATCACCAGCAGACGATACCGCTGGCTCTTCTGCTTCCACCCCTCCATTGCTCAGTCCAAGGATCCAACCCTCGAAGGCATCAACCAGGAAAGAACTGGACGAAACGTTTGTCGCAGCTTACAGTCCTCTGATGTTCGCAACTATGGCTCGGCTTCGTCAATTCACACTGGCACTGACGCAAGCCTCTGTTCTGCCATTAGACGAGGTCTGGATCCTTCACGGTGCTCACGCGCCGGTTGTTCTTCGACCGACGTGCCATGGCCAATACCAATTTCTGGGAGATGTATACGTGCATGGCATTATGCACGATGAGGATCCTTCTATATATGGTCCGCTCAATTCTCTTATCCTAGAATAGCTCTGTTACTCACAACCAACTGCTACGAATTTGACCTACTAGAATGATACAGTGAAGTTAGTGCATGCTTGGCTGTTTGCAGTATGTTCCTCACAGATAGAAAATTACGGTGATTCAACACTCTTATATTTTCGTCTATCAAATTCCAAATCTTTTCCAAACAAAAACCTCTACGACTGTTGATCTGACCTTACTTTCTTCCTCTCACTTGAAAGGATGAACAATTTCACCAAGAATGTCTGGTCCCCAAAAGAAATTTTTATCTTAAGTTTGTAACGACGAGCGTCATCGCGCTACTTGACCGATAAATCTTCGGCCTCTCCGGGTTCTTCGGCAACCTGCAACGGATAATTCACATTACCCAGAGAACAAACCTTGTAAAGTAGCCCAACACATGCTTTGGGACAGTGAAGTCATCTCTCCGCTGTTTTGTGGAATAGTAGTGATTGGTAATCGCAGTTGTACAGAGACGACGGAGATATAAAGCGTAGGCGCTCCCCGCTATTGCTCCGGTTATTCAAGATCCAGCAACTTCTCAACCTCTCAACGATTCGCATCCACAATAAGAGTAGTAATGTCGCACGCTCTCATCTTTGGAGCTTCTGGAATCTCAGGATGGTCACTGCTGAATGAGATTACGAACTATCCTACGCCGACTACATTCGCAAAGATCACGGGATTGTCGAACCGACCGCTCACGCTTGAGCAGGCTCAGCTGCCCAGTGACTCTCGGTTAAATCTCGTCAATGGCGTTGACCTGACAAAGTCTGTACCGGAAGTGGTGCAGATGTTGAAGGAGAAGGTGGATGATGCACATACTATTTCGCACGTCTTCTTCACGGGTATGTAACCCGTTGAGTGCAGTAAATATCTCAAGACAAAGCAAGGCTAACACACATGAAGCGTACATCCAGACAGGTGACTTCGAATCCCTCAAAAAAGTCAACAATGCACTCCTCGACACAGCAATCCGCGCCGTCGAACAAGTGTCCTCCAGCCTCAAGATGGTCGTGCTCCAGACCGGCGGAAAAGGCTATGGGCTCGAGTTCCCCAACGACGTGACCATTAGCCCGCCTCTCCGCGAGGACATGCCGCGTATCCCCGAACCGTACGCAAGCAAAATCTTCTACTACTCGCAGTACGATCTGCTCGCCGAGCTGTCCCAGGGAAAACCCTGGACCTTCGCTGAAGTGCGTCCTGATGGCATTGTAGGCTTCGCTCCGACGAAGAATGCAATGAACATGGCGCAAGGCATTGGTCTCTATCTAGCGATCTACCGAGAAATCCATGGTAAAGGTGCGCAAGTAGAGTTCCCTAGTACGGACAAGGCGTGGAAGTGTAAGCATTCAGACACTTCGCAAGGGATCCTGGCGAGAATGGAGATTTATGCTGCGACGCATGCTGAATGCGGTAACGGCGGCGTCTTCAACATTGCCGATGGCAAGACGGTTACGTGGGAGCAAGTCTGGCCAAAGTTATGTGAGCACTTTGGACTAGTTGGTAAAGCCCCTGGGTCTGAGCCAGTGCCGATGGAAAAGTTTGTCGAAAATAACATTGACACGTGGAAGAACATGGCTCAGAAGTATGGCCTTAAGCAGGAAGTTGTGGGGGAGCAGAATTGGGGTCACGTGCAGTTCATGCTTGTAGACTTCAACTTCGACAGACAGTATGACTTGACAAGAAGCCGGGAGGTTGGGTTCACCGAAGAGATCGATACCGCGCATGGCTATGTGTTGGCTTGGGAGAATATGAGGAAGGGAAAGATATTGCCGCCTCGAGCTGCGTAAGTGTAGCCCTCCAACGAAATATCAGCTGTACGTATAGCTTGCCTCTTCGTTTCTCATTGCTGTTGCCTCTGAAGTGTTGGTTCATACCCAGACGCGGGGGGCACGAAAGCGGTTGTGTTCAGCGAAGGGTCGAATAGGTCTCCGAGGAAGAGGTGGCTTGGCCATCTCTCGAAACCATCGAAAAAGACATTGTCTATATCGGGGACATCGAGGCTGTTGAAAGCAGAGCTCTGGTTCATGAAAGACTCATTAGCAGTGGCTTCAGCTCTCATCGCAGCGTTTGTGTCGGTTGTAGGCCGCGCAACTGCTTTATCAAAGAGTTGGGTGATCCATGAGCTCGCATCCCAGGTGTCACGGTGTGCATATAGTACCATCTTGCAATTGGTAAGGCCCGACCTACCCAAACTTGCCGTCATGGAGTTTCCGCTCCGTGTCTGAACGAAGAACACGACACATGCCATGAAAACGCCGTGAAACAACTCATGTGGTGGGACAAGATCTTCAGAGTTCGTGATCATTGAGCATGCGACAGAAGCGATTTGTTCAGCCGAGACACCGACAACCTCATCACCCAACCAAGTTGATGGTGATGGTGCATTGCTATCATCTGCTGCCAGCTCAGGCTTGATATATGACAATATAACGTTATGGTTATAAAGAATGCGAAGTGTCGTTCGAAACAGCTCTGTGTGCGTAGGATCGTTGTCGTTCCATTGCAGAGAAGCTGGGAGTTCATTGCGCCAGTGTATTAACATCGCGTGTAGTTCCGAAGGTGAAGTTGCACAAGGACTCCGTGGATAAAATCGTGCTCTGACAATTGTGCGAAGCAGCAGTGCCAGCTTAGCTGACTGGATTTGGTAAGAGCCTGAGAGATGAGCATGGTCTGGAGCCTGAGTGTTCGGCAAGTCTGTAGTGTCATATATGAAGTCCTCCATTGTCAATTCGTCAACATCGCAGTGATCAAGATTGATCCTGAATGGGCGGCCATGCATTGCTGCGCATGTAGCATCTCTCACAATCAGGACCCACCACAAGCGTTTGAGAAGACTTCGATCTTGTGATTTGATATTGAGCCCGGCCATGGATCTGTGACAGCCGATAGTCTCAGCTATCGTCACTCCAGTAGAGATCCAGGTGTAGAAGTTCCAGTGATTATTCGGGCTGCCGCCCCAGAAGGACAGGAGTATCGACACCTGTAGTGTGACAATCTTGCTGTTCTCATACGCTACATCAAACAGCGCTTTGGCTTTGTTGTAGAAAAGAGATCGTGCTTGCTTCCTATTGTCGAATCCAGCTCGATGCAGAATTCGTAGTGGACAGAATGTGGCAGAGACGAAGCAAACTGAATGTAGCAAGATCCACGGTATCTTCCTGGTTCGGTGATGGTGAAGGAACTCTTGAGGGTTTACAACAGGATAGAGAGGGACAAATTTGTCAATGAAAACTGAAACAAGCGCATCCAAGGTTTCCTCGGAAGGTGCTGAGAAAGCATGCTTAGCGTCGAGGAATGCGATGTCCTCTGGAGGTAGGTCAGCAGGATGAGCCGTGTCAGGTGACATTGTGGTCATCCCTGAGGTAGGTAATGGTCCGGAATGGTGAAGGACGGGACGCCCTGTGCCACCCCTCGAGCCATCCAAGATGATGCCAAGGGGAAAAGCCTCTCCAACATATGCAATAGAACACTTATCAACCACCGCTTCACTGTTCTGATGACGCTGGAGCAAGCCCTCAAAGACCGCGGACCAGCTCGTGTCGCGCTGTCTAGAGCCGGCACCGATATCTGTGGTTTCGGAAGGTGTACTATGCTCAGGCAACGTACCAGCTGATGCTGTTGGGGGGCGAGTTCGTGGAAGCTCTGATGCCGGAGTCGGTATCTGAACGTTGTGTTCTTTCTCGGCAAGTTGGACCTCGGGTTCTTGTGGGGCATTGGGTTCGTCGAGCCCAGTCGTTGCGCTGCGAGTTGACTCGCGTTGTCGTCGTGGCTTTCGAATATAGATACCTCTCCGAGACTGTATGAGTGTGCAACCGGGTTCTCCTCGTTTCTCGCATCGCGTGCATGGGGTTCCACGCTCACTAGCATCACACTTTACGCGCTTCTCGTTGCATAAGCGGCATGCTTTAGCGGTACGGACACGAGCTGGGCGGCTTTGAGATGCTGCCTGTGCTTCCATCTGATCTTCTTTCACTTTCAGGATCCCTTGTAGATGCTTCGTGTGTGTGGACCTTATCAGGTGTATGAAAGAAGCGAGGCGGGGTCAGAAAGTCAAGAACCCGATTTTATATAACCGAAGGCGCTAGCTAGTTACATCCTTCCAATAGCCATGACATAGATCGCTTCTATCAGCACATGAGCTCCAGGGCCTTCATCCCAAAATAAAGATCACCATGGAATCTCCTCGCCATCAGGGCCTAAGAATTTACCATGGGCATTCTCCAAGGTTGCGTTATTAATCTGGAATGACCGTCAGCGCCTGCGCAACCACGATGCGAAGCTTCACGTACCACCTGCAACATTGCTTGGGTGCTTTGCTCTACTGATATAGCTGCACCTGTAAGGTCGACGCCTTGAAGCTTCAGACTCTCCATGACCTCTTTCGCCATATCCGTCGCAACCATGCTGGAGCAAGTCAGCAAATGAACATGTAGCACTTTCACATACTCACCCAGGGTGTTGGGCCCAAACAACGATATCTTGCTGCTCAAGAGAAAGCCACCTGAAAAGAAAATTGCCCAATGCTTTGCTTGCGCCGTAGGCCGACAATGGAGCGATATTGGACATGGCTGTCAAGCTTCCAGCACCGCTGGACATGTACATAAACTTGCCACCGGTCGAGCTCTTCGAGTTGCGCAGCAAAGGGGCCACAGTTCGGAACAGTTCCAGTTGGCCGTAAGCGTTGACGTCTATGTAAGGTTGGATTTCGGATATCTCAGCATCCAAGAGCTTGGTGGTCATGCCGGCAATGCCGGCATTGGCGATGACCACATCAATACTGTTGATGTTATGCTCTGAACCCAAGATTGCGATGCCTCGCTTAATAGATTCCTTGGAGCCCATTGTGATCTCTATGACTACGAGTTCAGATCCGGAAGATCTTGGAAGTACGTGCAGGGACTCTGCAGATGATTGACTACGGACTGTCGCTATGACGGTGGTGTTTGGCTGTTCAAGGAACATCACCACGAGGCCCTTGCCGATGCCTAGCATCCAGTGGTTAGTATGCTAAGAGCTGGAAGCGGGGAGCTGACGAACCGCGGTTTGCGCCTGTGATGAGGACTGTCTTAGACGACATGGCTGTTATGATTGATTGGATTGAATGGAAGGTGGAAGAGCAAGTTAAGGTGGTTTGTTGGCATCCGGTCTTCGTGCGGCATTTGGTCAATATATACGCAAAGTCTCTAGCCAACCGTCGAGCAAGATCGTCCGTGTATTATGTTACCAATTGGACAGGTACAGGGACTAAGCTCTCGAGTACGCAAAGCGTGCGGAATTTCATCCCGCCTCTGAGCACCTCTGATGGACCAACACATCGGTGGCTTCCCTCAGCTACATCGAAAGCGTCGAAAAGAAAACACGGATGTGCAGTGACTACAACATTTTAGTGCGCTGAAGTCTTGTAACAAATTCCTGATAGTCTTGTTTTCCCGAGTTGCAATGTATCCGGTAAGTCTCCAAGTAGTGTAGAATCCGTCCGCAGAGGATCGGAGAGATTAGCTCCTGCCGCTAGCGGAGTTTGGTGGAAGCTAGCGGACTTTCGCTATACCTCGTCCACTCCCATCACTCAATCTAACGCTCCACCACCAACCACCGCGGACAACGTCGCCCAGACGTTGAATTTGGTAGCTTGAATTGCCGCACTGAAAACATGCTCCGCAATGGAGCGGACAACGCGTCACAAGTCATGTCTGGCTTGCATACAGACGAAGCGGAAGTGCGACCGAAACCAACCTAGCTGCCAACGTTGTATTGCAAGAGGCTCTGATTGCCTATACATTGGTCGGACTCGATCACAACAACGGCCAACGATTGAGCAGTCTCTTGTAACAGTGTCCGACCTTCAGGTCGCGCAGTCATCTGGGTTGTGGCAGTTGCAACAATACGTTGAGCCCCAGTACTTGAACTCAACGACACTGTCGCCATCAAGCTCGAACCAAATCAGTTTCGACTTTGCACCCCACCACTTCAACGTCCCCATTGACAATCGTCCCATCCTCCCCACTACTGTGGACACCACCACGCTCCAGCTATTACACACTTCTGACACAGACACCAAACTCCACGCCCGCGTTGACTACTGCGCAGCCCGCCTCTCTCTCCTCCCCCATGTCTTTGCATCGTCGGGTCAAAACATGTTTATCCATAGACAGACGTTTCAAGCTCTCCAATCTCCAGCCCTGCAGCGAGCAATGAGCGCCGACGCTCTTTATCGCATGCAGAATGCTGGCACAAAATCCATTGTTCACCAGATCCTGCATAACAACGTGCAGAACCTGTTAGTCACTACAAATGCAGCCCAGAGCTCGAACTCAGACTTGCTCGCCGCGCTCCAGGCACTGCTGTTATATCAGATCATGCGCCTGTTCGACGGCGACATCCGACTCCGAGCTTGTGCTGAGGCTGACGAAGCAACCACCGTCCTCTGGGCTAGCGAATTGCGATCTAGAGCATGTCATGTTGCACTACCGCGATATCCTCTGGCTCCGATGACATCTATTGCGGCGTCAACAGACAGCAAGGAGGAGTGGCAAGAGTGGTTGTTCAGCGAGAGTATCCGCCGCACAGTCGTGACTACATTCATGTTGCAAGGCGTATACAACTACATCAAGACCGGACACGACAAACCAACTGTAGTAGGCGTCTTTTTCAGCGCACAAGAACGGCTATGGAACGCGCAGAGCGAAGTTGGTTGGTGCAATGCGCGACAGGAAACTGTGGAACTGCAAGTCTCGATCAGTTGCTGGGACGAGATTATGGCGCTAGCGGAGCCGGACGATTTGGAGGAGCTGGGAGTGCTGGTCATGAGCATGTTGTGGGGGTTGAGCGTTACGCAAGACTGGCTGGGACAAGACCGCAGCGTCAAGTATGGTTTGGACTGTCAGCCGTGGAGGCAGTCAACTCTCGACATGATTTGACGCATCTAAATGGCCCGAGTCACCTCCTGTCAGCTCTGCTTTCAAGCTCCTTCGTTGATGTGTTTTATTGTGGAGTTTGAGAGGAAAGATCATGGAACGTAGGCGGTAACATCGGCACAGAGGAACTCCCTCAACCACAACAACCCAATACACAATCAAGCCTAGCAACGCCGAATAACAACAACCCAACCAATCATTACTTTCCTCCCATCGCCACAGCCGCAACCCCCCCTATCGTCGCCCCTATCCCAACC
>JAPEUT010000268.1:0-39499 GCA_027946375.1 Neodidymelliopsis sp. IMI 364377
GGGGGAGAGGGTTTGGGAGAGGGAGGAGAGTAGGGTTAGGGTTGGTGTTTGAGATTGATGTTGTTGCAGAGTTTGGCGTAGTAGTTTCGGTTTTTGGTTGTCGGTCATTTGTTACTGCGCGTATCGTGCGCGTCTGTGTTACCTGGCGGACTAACGCGCATGTAGCGCGCCGTTGGTCATACGATCAACAGTAGGACAAAAGCACAGACGCGCATACCCATCAGGCTGCCAGGATCGGAGAAAAATCGAGTGTTGCTACATATCGTTAAAAACCGAGTAATCCTAACCAAACACCTAACCGCACACGCCTGACACGGTGAAACCCTATCTCAACATTCCATAGCTGGGCAAATGGCAGTTCAAGGCTGGCTTGGCCTTTGGCACGCCTTGTCCGCGTAAAGACAAAGAAAGCGAACAAAGCACAAAAGAAAGATTGTGTCAGTCGCAATTGCAACTCGGTCCCCCATCAGCTTCCGCAGCTGACGCCTAGCCGGATCCCTTGCTGCCTAAAGCATCTTGCGCACGTGATGGTCCAAGATTTAGGCGTCCGCAGGCTTGCCAGCCTTCTTCTTTTGCTCGACCTTGAGCAGCAGCGCGCGATTGATGTGTGGCAGAACACCTCCAAAGGCGATGGTGGCGCGAATAAGCGTGTCGAGCTCCTCGTCACCGCGAATGGCGAGCTGGAGATGGCGCGGCGTGATGCGCTTGACCTTGAGGTCCTTGGCGGCGTTGCCTGCGAGTTCGAGAACTTCGGCAGTGAGGTACTCGAGCACCGCAGTGAGGTAAATGGAGGCTTTCGCGCCGATGCGCGTCTTCTGGCGCGTGATGGTACGGAGATGACGCTTTATGCGACCGCAAGGAAACTGCAAGGAGATGCAAAGTCAGCGCGTCATGCTTGAGAGCAGACGTGAGAGTCCGATGCGCGGGGTAGGTGTCTTGGGCGTCGGTGAAGCGCGGTGTTGGGCTGCTACTGACCTGAAGACCGGCTTTGGCGGAGTGCGACTTGGATGTCTTGACGTGGGAGTCGCCCTTGCCTCCCGTCTTGCCTCCTGTCTTTCCTGCGCGCGCTGTTAGCTCCTCCAGGTTCCGATGACGCGAACTGCTGAGCCACGCGCGTACCTTTGCCGCCTGGCATTTTTAATAGCAATGTCGGGGTAGAAGGCGATAGCGATGGTATGAATAGGAACGCGCGACCGGGTTGCCGGAGTTTGGGGGCGTGGGTGGTATCGTGACGTTGGCGGGAGAGGGGTGGTTGGTGAGGTGTGGTAAAGCCTTGGACAGGGAAGCTAGAAGTTGTTATGTAGGCGCGTTTGGCCGAATAGGAAAGCGTTGGTCCGTGCGCTGGACGTTGTGCACGAGCCGGTGGTTCTGTGTAACAACAGGTCGAGGAGGTAGGTAGGTAGGTAGGTAGAGTGGCGTAATGGAGGGAATTGTGTGATCTTCTTATGCAGGCTGCTCGCGCTGTAGCCTGCACCCTCTTGGTGCATTGGACGGCAGTTGTGACCTGGATGCATATGCTCGGCGCCAGAGCGTACGGCATCTCGACACTGCAGGGTGACTTGCGGTCTGAGTGGAACAGAACCAGCCGGTCTAGTACTGCAGACTGAGAGCAGTCTCTTCACCCTCGTTGCAGAAGTGAGGTGAAATGAGTGCAGAGGATGTTGCTTGCTAAAGAAGTTTGACAGAAACAAGACTGACGAGGTGAAAGCATGACTGGAGATTGGCAGAAGAAAATGGAGCTACATACTTAGACTGGGACTTACATGGTGAAGAGTTCAAAGTGCTACCTGAGTACAGGGCGTTGCAAGCTCTCTAGAGTGGCTGTCGTGGAGCCTCAGTGGTGTTGATAGTGTGCAGTGCCTGGCTTATACTTGAGTGCAGCTACTCAGGGCATGATGGACACAGAAAGTGAACGAGCGTCTCCATCGCTCATGGCAGGCTGAAGAAGCTGCCCACAGCCTTGGAGTGCTGCAAGAAAAGGCAGCGTGCGTGGTTACACCTGGGCACCATGATGCTGAATGTCGGCAGCCTCCATGGACGGCAGCTAGCGGGCTAGCGTGGCTTGGCATAGTCTCTACGGCCAGAACAGCAGAACAGATGGCCAGGAGCCCAAAAGTTGGGGACCTGCACGCGCACCGCCTACCGTCGCATGACCTTGTTGCTGCGACTGTCGCCCTACCGTCTCCATACCGCCGTCAAATTCGCACTGCTCGCACGCCCTCGCCCGGGCCCTCCCGCCTGACGAAGCCATTCGCGCTCCTGAGGCCAGCACTGGAGCTTCGACCCGACCCTTGGACTTGGACCACCGTGCTTGCTGGCCGATCTCCGACTACCGACGTCGCATCGCATGCCCCATCCCCACCGACCGTCCACCCGTCCACCACCCCGGAACACTACAACAGTCACCCAGATCCGCCATGGCATGGCAATCGCCGTCGGCCATGAACGCGGGCGCTGCCAACGGCGGAGGAGACGGCAATGCTCCGGCAGGGACAGAGTACACGCTGCAGGGTACGCCGGCACTCGCAGCTGGACAGCACAGGACAGCACAGGACAGCACAGGCTAACACACCCACAGGCGTCATGCGCTTCTTGCAGCTCGAATGGCACAACCACGAACGCGCCCGGAACGCGTGGGACATTGAGCGCGCCGAGATGAAGGCCAAGATCGCAAAGCAGGAGGGCGAGGTGCGCAGCGCAAAGAAGCTCAACGACCAGCTCAACAGGCACATCCGCATGCTGGAGCACGCCCTGACCAACGAGCGCGCAAAGGCCAAGGCTGGCGGAGACGCCCACGCCTCGGACGACAAGAAGGACAAGAAGGACGCCCAGGGGAAGAAGAGCGGCTCCAAGCGTGCGTCACACACACACACACACACCTCTCACTGCCACACTACGTGTCCAATGCTGACTCTCTCTCTCTAGCCCAGAACAAGCACCACAACTCGTTCCTCGACGTCGACTCCGAATTCCTCGACCGACCCGACATCGACAGAGATGGCCTCCGCGAAAAGTCAAAGCTCTACCTCACCAAGTGCGTCGAGGAAATCACCTATCTCCTGACACCCCCGCCACAACCTCCGCCACAGCAGCCTGGCATGCTCGGCTTGGGCAATGGCGGCGGCTTCCTCAACCACAGCGATGCCTCCATGGAAGAGGCCTACATGCAGCAGCACCGACAAAAGATGCAGTCGCAATTGCCTAGCCTTCCCAACACGTCGATATCCAACCATCAGTCTCCACACCTCCCCGTCACCTCCGACTACCAGAACTTCGCCCACCAGCCGCAGATGCACGCCGCGCCCCAGATGACCAGAGAGCCCTCCGGACAGCAACCTCTTCCTCAACAATCTGGCATTCCCTCTGAGTTCCTAGGTCAGCAACAACACCAGCAGCCCCAACCCCAACCTCAACAGCATCACTTCTCCTCTGTGCCCGAGGAGCAGGTCGAGAAGGTCACGCATACGTACGACAACCACGGTCGCCAGATTCCGAGTCGCGATGATGCCAACCAGAACGCAAACCAACCTACTGCTGCTGATTCAGAAAGCTGGAACTTTGAAGAACCCGTCAGTGAGATTCCTCAAGACGGACTAGGTCCGCGTCGACCAGATACAGAAATGTTCCCCAACGCAAACCAGATACCTCCAAAATCTCCACCACGAGCAGGAAAGGGCCGGAGGGCGAGCACGGATCATAAGCGTAAAGCCAGTAGCGAATTGCAGAACCAAAACGCCGTAGCGCCGAGCGCGCGGACTGACCCCCAGAGCTTCAAGGTTCGATTTGCACTGCGCGGCCACCTCGACGTCGTTCGTACCGTCATCTTTACTGGTGGAGGTAGTCCTGCTGAGCCTGAGATCTGCACGGCAGGTGACGACGGCATGATCAAGAGGTGGATCATACCAGCGAGCTACGCCAACCAGCACAGCATGAACAACGACCTAGACATTGCGTCGTTCTGGTCGCACAGAGGCCACGAAGGTGCTGTCACATCACTGGCAGCATGTCCAGCATCGGCCCACTTTGCAACGGGTGGCAGAGTCTCGGGCGACGGTTGGATCTTCTCAGGTGGCCAGGATGCCACAATTCGTGTTTGGGAGAGAGGCCGGGTCGACCCTAAAGCTACACTCGATGGCCACAAAGATGCTGTTTGGACTGTGTGCGTGCTGCCAACGACTTGCGCGTCGGTATTTGGGGCAGACTGCAGCAACTACGGTGGGCCAGACCGGATACTTCTTGCCTCGGGTTCGGCGGATGGGACCATTAAGATCTGGGCGGTCAGCGCGCCACCACAGCTGGTCTCGCCGCAGACCAACACACGCCGCGGTGGCAGCCGGAGACATTCCGTCACGTCAGGATCCAATTACCCGTCGTCGCCTCAACCCAGCGTTGCCACGTCGACACCATTCCACTACATGCTGGTCCACACTATCGAGCGAGCGACGCACCCATCTCCCACATGCATCAGTCCACTGTCGTTGAACGGCGAGAATTTCGTTGTATCATTCACAGATGCTTCCATTATGGTTTACGATACACGAACTGGAGAGGAGCTCATCGGTATGGCCAGCAATGAGACATATGACGGTACACCCGCTACCGGAATTACATCTGTGGTCACGAGCTCGCAGAATACTGAGCCCAATGCACAGGATGCAGCACGCGGATCATCCGATGAAGAAACAATTCATGGACCAACAGGATCCAACAGTGGCGGCGGTCTGGAAGGTGTGATCATCAGTGGGCACGAAGACCAGTTCATCCGTTTCTTCGATGCCAACTCTGGTAAGTGTCATGAGACGACAGAAACGCATGTAACGAAGCTAACACGCACAACAGGTCAATGCACGTACAGCATGCTGGCTCACCCTTCTGCCATCTCCTCTCTCTCCCTAAGCAAAGACGGCCGCGAAGCTGTGTCCGCTGGGCACGATGCCTCTATCCGATTCTGGTCGCTTGACAAGCGCATCTGCACGCAAGAGATCACCGCCCACCGCATCATGCGTGGTGAGGGCGTCTGCAGCGTGGTCTGGAGCCAGGATGGCCGCCTCGTCGTCTCAGCTGGTGGCGACGGGATCGTCAAAGTCTTTGCAAGATAGCATTCTTGCAATGATGCCATGCCGCGCCCGAACGTATTTCATTTCGACTCATGCTTTTCAAGTTGAGTCACGTACTACAGCATTTCTCGGTCAATGCATTTCTAGCTGGATCATACCCCGCGCTTCTCTTTGGACTCTGAACTTGATGGCATTATGTAGCTGGACGATTGATAGGATATGGGTTGTTGTCGCACTTTCATCACCGCTGTGCCTGCGCGCACGGCAAGCAACATCTAATGCATGGTTCAGGTGCGTCTCTGCTCGGCTTCGCTTCAGCTGTACCATATGTTCGGTCAAGGACTAGGAGTATTCGACCTAGGTTGATGATTGTCTTGATCAATTCTTTGCCACGTGAGGGTTGTGATGATCCAAATTGATGTGGAATATCTCAAGTTGCAGTGGCACCTGCCTCAAAGAGCTGAGATTCTAGATAAGGCAAACACCGCGATACGCGAGTCATGCATTAACCATCCCACTTCACCCCACTTCTCCGCAAACAAACATCAATCATCCGCCTGCCTGCATGATGATGAGTTGTCTCTGTCTTGCCAGTGCGTGCCACTGCATCCTGTCTCTTTCGCCAGTTCCCCCCTGACTACATTGCACCTGCAAACACTCTTCCTATACACAATGGCAAAGCAATTCCAAGACAAGGTAGTCCTAATAACTGGCGGAGGGAGCGGCATCGGGTATGATATATTCCCCCGCAGAGAAGTTCCCAAAGCTCCGTCACTGATCAAGATGGCGTTCCCAGCCGCGCAACAGCCCTCAAACTGGCATCTCTCGGTGCTAAACTCGCCATCTGCGACATCAACCCGGCGCCTCTCTCCGACATAGCAACCACAGCCGCAACACAGACCTACACCCAAGGCGTCGATGTGGGCAACACATCCCAAGTAAACTCGTTCATCGCAAACACCGTCAAAGAACTCGGCACAATCGACCACGTCTTCAACTGCGCCGGCGTAAACCCCACCTCCATCCCGCTCGAAGACACCTCAGACGAGTATTGGGACAAACTCGTCAATACGAACCTCAAAGGCGTGTTCCTCGTCACCCGCGCCTGCCTTCCCCACTTGACCCGCGGCTCTGCAATCGTCAACGTCTCCTCGGTGAGCGGCATCCGCGGCTCCGCGCTGCAGTCTGTCTACTGCACGACCAAGTTCGGGCTCATTGGCATGTCCAAGTCGCATGCGCTGGAGTTTGGGCCCAGGGGGATACGCGTCAATTGCGTGGCGCCGGGGTATATTGACACGCCGACGAACGCGGGGATCGTGAAGGGTGGGGATGCGGTGGAGAAGATGAGGATGGGGAATGCGTTGGAGAGATTGGGGACGCCCGAGGAGATTGCCGATGTCGTGGCGTTTTTGATGGGCGAGGAGGCGAGGTATATGAATGGGGCTGTGGTCGAGGTTGATGGCGCGTTGAAGATGACTACCACGATTAACAAGTCATAAGCTGTTCTTGTGGGAAAGGTGAAAAGGGTGGACGCTGACATGCATACGCAAATGAAGAGTCCGTGAACCGGTAACAATCTCGATTAGAGCAGCAACACGATGTCAATTTACCAAAACGCACTTGAAGCAACTTTTCTCATAGTCTAACTGGTCAGGGGATATCAAGTCATACCACGCCATCGTCATCCCGCGTCTCAAATTCACAAATGCAACTCCACATCATCCCTTTCCTTCTCCCCAAGCAAATAGCATACGCTCCAAACACCATGCGATGACATGCAATCGCTGTAAGCCTAAGACTAACTCAACACGACTGTCACCCCTTCTTCCCGGACTTCTTCCCGGATCCCCGCTCACCGTCTGCTTCTACGCTGTGATCCCTTTCTGGTTTCTTCCCAGCCTCATCCTTCTCTCTCCTCTTGTTCTGCTTGGCCTCTCGTTTCTCCTGCTGCTTTTCTCCTGGTTTCTCTTCTTTCTTGCCGTCCCCATCTGGCAACTGCTTCTTGTCTTTTGCTTTCTTTTCTTGTGCTTGTTCCTCCTCCGTCATCTGCGTGTCCTTTATCCCCTTTCTCGCCTCTTCTCTCAGCTTCCCTTCGTTGCCGTCAATGGTCAACCCATCAATCTTCTTCACCAGATCTTCTACCTTGAACGGCTTACTGATCAAGTCATCCATGCCCGCTTCGCGCATACTGTTTCGTTGCGCCTCGCGTACGTTGGCACTGACGCCTAGAATCTTGCTGTATCCTGCTTTGCCTTCGTTCTGCAGTTGCCGGATTTCGCTCGTTGCGGCGTTGCCGTCTTTGACCGGCATTTCCTGGTCCATGAGGATGCAGTCGAAATAATCTCGGTTATGCTCATCTTCAGCAGCGGTCTTGCCCCGTTCAAATACTGCATCAACGGCTTCTTGTCCGTTGTTGGCCACGAACACCTCAAAGCCACGAGATTGTAGTTGTCGGCGGAGGACCTTTTGGTTGATCAGGTTATCTTCGACAAGAAGGAGGGTACGCTTGTCTTCCGAGCGACGGATTTCCTGTGCTTTGTGGGCCTTTTCTGCAGCCACTTCCTGACGTGCTGATTCGCCCGATTCGGCGTATGGAATGCGCTCGTCGTCATGACCTTCCACTGGTGGACTGATGCCGTGCGCAACACTCTCCGTTTCACGGTAACGCTGGTCTTCTGTAGACTCAGGATGCGCTTCTGGGAAGTATCCAGTAGGAGGATCTTTCAAGGATGGATCAACATCATCTGGGTCTATGCCTGAATGATCTGTCAGTGTCTCCGGCCCTGGACGATATTTTCCGTCAACGGTGTCATCTTTCTTGGCTCGGCTCTCCTGATCACTCTCTTTAGCTTCTACTTTGAACTCCTTCCTACCCTGTTCGTTCGTCCTCTCTTTGATGTCGTTGAGGTTTGAGTTTCCACGGCTATAACCTGGTCTCGGTGTTTGTCCACGCGCTTTGGGGGTTGAAGGATTCTCGGAATTGCTGCGTGATGAGAATGGAGGTCGTCCATCCTCGCTGCTCCCGTCGGACCTTCGAACCTTGAAGAAAAAGCCGAAAGTCGATCCATCGCCTTCTTTAGAGCTTACACCAATGTCTCCCCCATGTAGCTGACACAGTTTGCGAGAGATGAAAAGACCAAGACCAGAACCGCCATATTTCTCTTGTGTCTTGGGTGTTGCTTGCCTAAACCTTTCGAATAGCTTCGCTTGATCGTCCTTACTGATACCGATGCCCGAGTCCTTAACAGCTACCATAAGGTAGAGAGCATCGCCATTGCCCCACTCCGAGGACTTGGTTGAGTCGACGTGGAAAGTTTCTTTATCTTGACCAAAGTATATGACGTTGGGTGGATACGAAGTCGGGCGTTCGGTCGAGGCTCCCATTGAGACTATGATTCTCCGGTCGCCCTTCTTTCTAGACGTGAATTTGACGGCATTTGTTATCAAGTTGACCAGCACTATCACGTCAGCAATTGTTTGTGAGATTATTTAAGCACTTACCTTGCTTCATCCTGTTAAGATCTGCAACGACATGATCGATCCCCTGTTCATCGTATGAAATGTCCATGGCGTAGTGGAATTTGATGCTCTTAGCCTTGAACTCGGACTGAAATACTTTGAGTGCTTGTGAAAACTCCCATTTAGGCCGGACCTCTGATTTCTGTTAGTAAGCATATTGCCGATGTGTGAGTTCGACTGACCGCGGGGTACAAGAGACAACATCATTGAATCGAGCTTCGAAAATGACAGTATGTCATCTACGAGAGTGTTCTGATGCGAGACACATAGCAAGATCGTGTCAGCAGCATCTAAGATATCTGACACTTGATCTTTGATGCCTTCATGACTAGCGCCAATCTCGCGCGTAACGTCCTTGACCTCCTCTGCCAGATGCATAACGGCACTTAGTGGATTACGAATCTCGTGCGAAACCATGTCGATGAAACGTTCCTGCTGTTCTTTTCTTTCCTGGGCTTCTGTGGCAGCCTTTTCCTGTGCCAGCTGCGCTTGTTTTATCTCAGTAATGTCAACAACCGCGCAAATGAAACCAGCCTCAGGGTCATCGCTCAAAGGTCTGAACAAGAACAATCTCCATTCCCCTTCTTCTCCTGTGGTCTCGCTAGTGCATCGGAATTCAATTCTAAGGTCTTCGCGAGTTGAGAAAGCCTTGCGGTAGGCTGCCATGACACGGTCGTAATCGTTTGGATGGATACTTTCAGGCCAGGCGCGGAATTCATTCGCCATTTTGTTTGTCGTTAGTCTAAAGAAGCCATCGTTGACAAAAATAGCTTCCAGTTCCTTATCGAGGATCGCAAGACCGTTTGGCAAGAGTTCGGCGAACCGTTGGAACAGTTGGGTTTGCATTGCATCGACCTTTCCGTCGTTTGCCTTGCCGCCTGACTTCCCGTTACTGGATAAATTTGTTTCATTGGCTGGGTTGCTGTGGGCTAATTTGTTGAGACCTTCGAGTGCTGTATACTTTTCTATAGTGTGGCTCTGCATAAGCTGCGCCAACACACCCTGTCGGTGACCTTGGTCATCGAGGAGGGTGCTAAGGAGAAGTTGCGGCTCGTGGTCTTCATCGCTGATCTCGGCAAGAAAGAATTTGGCGTCTGTGAAGGTATGATGAGAGGAGGCACTTAGCTGGAAAAGCAGGGCTTGATCCTTACCTACCTTGACGGTTCTGCCGCGCACCACTCGCTGCAGAGTGCTAAGAGCCTCTGCCTTGTAGCTTTTGAGTGCGCTGGTGCCCTGCCCGTCCAATTCACCCCGTGCCTTTGTCCATGCCGAGTTGGAGACGACAGTAAGCTCGCTGCCCCAGAAAATGGCGGCGCAATGGGGTATGGGCAGAATGCAGGAGTTGATGAGACATTTCAGAGATGCACTCCAGGACTCGCGCGGTCCGATGGGCGTCTTGGACCTGCAGTGCATTAGCAGGAGAACCTAGCAGGGTGTATAAATCATACCAGTCGACAGCATCTAGCGCCTCCGAGTTGACATCGAAGGGCATGAATGCATCCATAGTTGCTGCGCAGCAACGTTGGAGTCAAGAGCGCTGCTTCAGACAAGTCCGCAGATCCAGCAAACAGACGGCTGACGTCATGTGGGATGCTGAGTTCTAACGCGCTTCGCAACAACTTCGAAAGAACAGCGTGCCTTGCGCCGGGCCGTCACTTGAGGACCTCGGGCAAGGCCTAGAACCTGTAATCGCTAGAAAAACAACTGGCGCGATCGACTCGCGACCTGCAGTCTCTCAGTCTGATTAGTGCACACGTCCACGCTGGCAGGCGATCGAGATTGACACGGCAACCACTCCCAATCGGGCAGTACCAGACTTCATCCTTCGCACAGTGTGTAGTGCAGAATACTAAAGCGGTAGACGTCGCAGGGCTGACATTAAGACACCGGAACCTCTGCCAAACGCAATCAACAGGCGGCTCTTGGTTGGGCGACAGGTGGTAATGCAGCTTTCAGAAACGGCATCGACGATGCGATGCATGCTCACAACAACACAATGCGCCTGTGTGCTGGCCGGCAGCAAGCGTCACCGGGTGGAATCGAAATTGCAAACGCTGCATTCATAGCTGGTTTCGACTGAGACAGTGTGTTGTAATAGATACACAGATATCGTCTTATTGAGAAACAAAGTTCGTTGACTGATGGGTTCGACGTCATTCATACCACTTCCGCCTATATGATCAGGTATTTGGGCAGGTCCACTCTGTTCTACAACACAACTTACTAACACGTACATGCTAATCTCCCGAGCTTATCCAAAAAGGAAACGAAAAGACATCTTAGAGATTCAATGCAATTACCACCGACTCAGGCATGTCACGTGGCATTCATATTACTTACCTGGGTGCATTGGTGGTGACGTTGGTCTTTCAAGGTGTTGACAGCCTTGCTTCGACTGGCTGGTCGCCGCAGTAATGCCGAAACATGACAGTCCTACGAGATTGATACATACCTGCCGGCCACATACCACACTACCCTCTGGAAAGTGTTCTGTAGTTCCACTGGATGTCAAAATCATGTCGGCGGTCTCGGTTGTATCCTACACCTTTGACCGGTAATCTACTCGTACAGCCTCCTCGGTAATTGACCTTCCAGCGCTCTCACGATTATCCTCTTGGTACCACCGGTCTCCTCCGTCTTCAATACTATTTTAAGGCCTACCAAGCTCACATCGGACGGGTTGTTGATGATCGGTGGGGCGTGATCGCGTCTGTATGAGGCTTTACAAAACATTCAAGAATTGTATGCTGCCCAGCAAGAGCTTGCGCGTCATACCAAAGCCACTCAACGTTCACAAGTGCGCTCAAGTGACACATTGATTGATCTCCAGATCCCCAGATCCTCCACAACACAGCCACATACGGGCAGCCATGCTTGGCGGCTCGGCTCCTCGGCTGTCGTCTCTTCAAACCCTATCAGCATCCGACGAACAGGACTCGTCCAGCATGTTCTGAAACAGAGCGTATGACTTGGTATATGCAAGGCTTCGTTGTCGAGATGCGTAAGTTGTGGCGTGTTCATAGCAGCACAAGAGTGAACGGCCAAATGTGTTACTGGTTTCGGCCACTTGGCAGCCGTCAAGTCCCTCCAGCCCCAAGCATAACCTAGCAGGGACGATTGAATCCAAGCATTTGCGCAGCAGAGTCGTTACCGAAATTGGTCCTTGATGAACGTTGGCTCAGAGATATGACGAGAAATTATAGAGACCATGGGCTTGGAAGCAAGTATATATTGGGGCTTCATCTTCAATTTCAGGTATCATCACAGCCAGCAACATCTCAACGACAATCACATCAGTAACACGTACCAATTCACCAAACGAACAGTCACCGACTTGACTCATCACCCAACATGCTCTTTCAGAAACTTGCCATCGTCGCTACTCTGACCGCCCTCGTCGCGGCTCAAGAAGTAACTCAGGACGACATCCCTCGGCAGTGCACCGGAGCGTGTGCGCAGTTAGTCGCTCTCTCACGTAACTGCGATAACCAGAACGGTACGTTGCCATTCAACTTGTTTCCATGCAAATACTAATAAACTCATTAGAAAATGATACCACTGAAGCTGAATGCATTTGCAGTGCCCCTAACGCCGACTTCTTCATCCCAAACTGCGAAGTGTGTGTCCGGACCTTCGACAACGACACCGACGACGACGACAACGTGAACGACAATGACGTTCGTGACGTCCTGAACCGTTGCAATTTTACCGTTCAGAGCAGCTTCAACTCTGCAGCCGTTAGCTCTGTCGCCTCGGCTGCTTCGGTCACTCCGTCTGGGACTGCCCCATCGGCTTCGGCTTCGGCTTCGGCCACTCCCTCGGGTAGCGTTGTGGTCAGGACTTCAGGCACCGTCGCGGTGACCGCCACCTCTGCTTCTGCTCCACCCCAGCAGACCCAGAATGCTGCGGCTGCGCCGACTGCTGCGGCAGTTATGGGCCTTGGAGCTCTTGGATTTGCGCTTGGTATGCTCTAGATATCAAGGCTGCAACAAGACCAGCTCCTTTGTTGAAATCCGGAGTGTATGACCCTTGAAGCCACGCGAGCAAATGGAAAGTTCGTCGTCAGTCATACAGTGGCAAGTGCGTAGGATTCACTCATTACGACCGGTCCTTCGGTGGCGTTACATATGTACATAGCGGTAAATACCATATGATTTTACGACGATTATACTAGAAGATGAAGATTTCGGGAGGGCAACTGCGGTCCTTCTTGATATGATGATATCACTTGATTGAGGTTCCTTCCCTTGAGACGCAGGTGCTCTATCGTGCGCCTTTTCGACCACTAGGAATCCGTCTAGCACCACAACATGCAAGACTGCCACGTCCCGGATTCGAAGCCTTCGTTTGATCAGTCCGCAATAAAGTGTGGGCTACCGATTTCCTTTCTATCGCTCATGCCGACATGGGGCTAAACACGTGCTCAACACAGCTCAACCTATCGCTATCGAACTGTTGGCTCGGGAGGTAAACAGCTCAATTCTTGCATGTTGGACTCTGCGGATGGAACGATCCTTGATCAATCCCAGTCATCGTCGTTCTCGTCAGTGTACTGAACTGCCATCTTGCTTCTCTGTTTGCGCTCCTCTTCGTCTTCTTGAGTGACCTTTGTTCTTGCAAATACACCAGCTCGGATCAGTCTGGCTTCTAGATCCCTCACAGTGAAGTTGTCTGGTGTCCGCCCAAGTCCCTCGAAGCCAACGATGCGGTCAGCACCAACGCCACCGATGAATGCAATGACACAAGGTAGTACTTGGACCCCTAATCTCGTGACTAGGAACGGACAATTGTCGACATTGATTTTCAGGATCCGAGCTTCATAGTGTGAAGGTGCAAGCGACTTGAAAAGTCAGATGAGTTATCTTTGAAAAAGAATATTGCAGCACTTACCTCTAGATGGGTATCCATGATACGGCAGCGGTTGAAGTCCGGCTTGAAGAAATGAACAATGCAGTTTTTTGTGCTTGTGGTGATATCCATCAAAGCCTTCTCGTCCTTGATCTCGGAATACGTTCCATGCTCACTAGCCTTTAGGCGCCGAGCCTTGTCGAACTCAGCATGGAGCTGTTGTATGCGTTGTGCTCGGAAAGCATCTAATTCTGAATCATCCTCCAATTGTGCTATCAAATCATCCTCGTCCGACTCATCGTTCTTGGCGGCGCGATCGATGACCGAAGCAACCTTGGAGTCTAACTGCGACATGTTTCTTTGTAAGTGAGTTTTCACGTGTGCAGCGAGGAGAGTGTAAAGTTGTGAGACCTTGAGCCAACGCCTGGTGGGACTAGTGCGTATCACGTGAAATCCTCTGTTCGCGCAAGCTGCCTTCTCCTTTTCACACAGGTGAGGCACTAATGGTAAGTTACAGACATTTTGATGGCGCAAGGCGCGGGCAAAAAGTCTACCGTACCAGTGAAAAGGAGGCTGTTAGCCGTTGAGCAGGGCTGCTGACGGCCAGTTACAGGTGCTCCTTGGTAGAAGTCTAATTTAAGCCAGGGGTGCTAGAAGTTGGGGTACCCACTTTTTGTACTCGCGTCCTTGCGCATCATTAAGCAGCACTCCTCTTTTCCCTAAACGTCTCAATTCTGTCCTTTCCTCAACACATCCCGCCCTCCAGATCGTGTCCACCGCCCGCCCGTCCTCTCCGGATCGTCTGTTCGCTTACGACACGTTGCGCACATCCTCCCTGAGACCTCCACATCGTCACGATGGCCGATGACAAGAAGAGCGACGACTACGGCATGAGCTCAGCAAAGGGCTCTCGTGCGCCGTCACCGGTGACACGCTCCTCGAAGGGCAGCAGCAGCTCAATCACTGAGAACCCGGTCATCGCCATCCTCTCATACTGTGGCTCCTCGATTCTCATGACGGTAACGAACAAGTATGTCTTGTCCGGCCGCGACTTCAACCTCAACTTCTTCCTGCTCTGCGTCCAATCAGTGGTCTGCGTTGCCGCCATTTCCATATGCAAGGCCTCTGGAATCATCACATACCGCGACTTCAACTCCGATGAGGCAAAGAAGTGTACGTGGAAGCATGCGCCTGAGAGGAGCGCTTTCAACTAACACCTGGCAGGGTTTCCCATCGCGCTTCTGCTTATCGGTATGATCTACACGAGCACCTGGGCTCTCAAGTTCCTCTCGATTCCCGTTTACACCATCTTCAAGAACTTGACCATCATCTTGATCGCATACGGCGAGGTCCTCTGGTTCGGTGGATCTGTCACACCCATGGCTCTTTTCTCCTTTGGCTTGATGGTCTTCAGCTCCATTATCGCAGCTTGGGCAGACATTCAGCATGCGCTTTCTAGCATGGGACATGCTACCGAGGCTGCGACTGAGGCCGTGTCGACCTTGCATGCTGGTTACCTGTGGATGATGTTCAACTGCATCTGCAGTGCCACGTTCGTCCTATGCATGAGAAAGCGCATCAAGCTCACCAACTTTAAGGACTTTGACAGTGAGTGGTCGCGCTGTTTCAATCTACTTCTCCGAGACTAACAGCTTCCAGCTATGTACTACAACAACCTTCTCACCATCCCTATCCTTTTGATTGCCTCCATCATCATCGAAGACTGGTCGCCCGCGAACATCCAGAAGAACTTCCCTCCCGACCAGCGCAATGCTGTCATCTTTGTTATGGTTCTCTCCGGATTGTCTTCGGTTTTCATCTCGTACACTTCCGCCTGGGCCGTTCGTGTCACGACCTCCACAACCTACTCAATGGTCGGTGCTCTCAACAAGCTTCCTATCGCACTCAGCGGCTTGGTGTTCTTCGACGCACCCGTCACCTTTGGCAGTGTTTCTGCTATCTTCGTTGGTTTCATCAGTGGTATTGTCTACGCGCTCGCCAAGGTGCGACAGAACGCCGCAGCCAAGGCCAAGTCGGTGCTTCCTACCTCAAATCTGCCAGTTAGCTCAAGCAGCCAGAGCATGCGCGATAGCCTCAAGGCGTAAAAAAGCATTTTAGTACAATGTACGATTAACATGAGGCGAAGGCAAGCTTCTAGTATAGCAATCCCTCCGTACCAGCGGGGCTGTTGGATTGAGTTTAACGTTTTTAAATTCGCTGTTTGGCACAGAAATTCGATTCATGCTTTCTCTACGTACGGCTTAGGCACACGCATCTGATAACAATATACAGCATTTTTAGAGTGGTTTGGCGTTTGAAGTGGGATGCTTTCAGGCGTCTACGAGCGAGTGGAAACAGGACAGAGACATGAGACCCTGTTATGTATTAACGATACTGGTATTCTAGGAATATTTAATAACGACCGATCTTTTACATTAAATTGCTTTGTCCAGCGAAAACACGCTAATCTTCCACACGGCTTACAATCTACAATTAGTCTTTCATGCCGCTTCTATATTCATGGTTGGAAAAAAAAAGACACCGTGGTGGATTAGTCTTTGTTGGCATGGCTTTGTCTGTTAGCGCAACCACCTGTCTTTGTTCAAGCACCTTCAGATACCAAAAGCTAGACAATGTGTTGTCTTGCGTTCATGGGATGGCGGAAGCACCAATCTATCACTGGACAACGTAAGCCCGCAACACAAGGCATAAGTGCATTGTATGTTTTTTCTTTGCGACTAGTCATACATATTCGTTATCGAGACCACTCATAAACGAATCGGTCAATACGCGCAGCTTCCACCAAAGTCTTAACACAGTCAGAAATCAACGCAATTGTGGAAACGGTAACATGGACAACTTTCGCAAAAAGGGTAGATCTATGGGCAATGACTTTCTTGTCTCTAACATAGCAGCTGCCAGCGGGCTGGTACTTGCTGACGAAGAACCTGAAGAGGAACCGCTTTCACCACCAGCCACTGCAAGAAAGGGAAGTGTCGCCTACGCCGCCCTCTTGGCTGAAGCAAAGGCTGGCTCGATCGAGACCGATGTCGCTCAGGAAACCAAGCCAGAGAGGAAAGAGATAGCAACGAAGCAGGTGACCGCGCAGCCGGCCTATATCGATCAAACACCGACTGGATTTCCCAGCTACACGGAGGGTAATGAGAAAACGAGCAAAGGACAGAAGGACATTGAGAAGGTTCCCGATGTCATTGAGACGTCTGTTTCTCTCTGCCAAAACGACCACTATCGCCTAGTCTGTTACTGGTCTTATTTTGATCCTATCAATGTCCGAGGCACATGGCGTCTAGAGAGAACAGACCGACATAACGAGGCGGAGGACATCCAGAACCGAGCCAAAGAGCACCGGCAATGCGAGCGAATGCAGAGATCAGCGATCTTGCAGGGACTCACTGATAGGATGATTCAGTACTACGATTACTACGAACAGTTACAGCACAGCTCGAACATCAGGCTGAATATCAAGGATCGAGGCGAGCGATCTGGACGCCCTGTGTTCATGCAGATTAGAAGAGCATTAGATGATCTGCTCTTGGAGTTCAGCTGTAATCAAGCAATGGACAAAAAGAAAAACGAGGCAAAAGCCAACATCGAGCGGTATCGAAAGCTCATGAAAGAGCGGACTGAAGCCAAACTTGCAGGCCAAGCCAGAATCGAAAAACAAGCGAAGAGCCAGAGGCAGAATCAAAATATGGCGAGCAATTTGCAAAGTTTCAGCGACGTGATGAAGTCAAATGTTCACTCGCGCTCAAATTCAAACTCGCCCTCTCCTCAAACGACAACACGACACAAAGACACCAAGCCCAGAGGATCCAAGAAGGCCTCAAGGTTAGAGTCAAAGCGAAAGTCGGCTGTTGATCAAACAGATAGACCCATTTCTGGCTCTGAACTGAAGAAAAAACAGCAACAGCGTGAGTCCGAACACGAGCAGACACCTGGTCCAGAAACAGTCGAGGGGGAGATAGATTTACTCGGAACGCAGTTGACAGAGGCAGAGCAAGAGATGCTGCGTAGTGTCAATGAAGCTCAGAGGAAGGAGGCTGAAGAGTTTGCGGAGGCAAAACGGGAAGAAGAAGAGATGTTGCAACAACTTGCTGAAGAGCAGGAAGGTGTATACGATGGGGAAGAAGGCTTAGACCATGATGACGATAGTCTTGCAGCTGCAATTGAAGAAGCCACTGGCAGCAATAGCTCCATAGAACCGGTCTCTCCAGAGAAGAAGGGTGCTGAGCAGCAGCAGACCTCCATCTCCGACAGTCCCAGTGCGGAGTCGCCAGCAAGTCGATCTGAGGCATTTATCTCCTCGTCTTCTCCAGATCCCATGAAGAGAAATACCAAATCCCGCCCACGCCCCATCGTCCGCGATTCATCTGACGAATCAGATACCGCAAAACCGCCCAGACGCAGTACTACGACTATCAAGGCCATACCAAAGCCCAAAGACAAGTTCTCTGAGCACCTTGCCGCCAAATCGACTACCAAAATTGACAAGACTCTGTCAGGAAGGGTGGAGAAACGAACAGCGACGAATAAGCGATCTAGTACAACACCGCCAGCCAAATCTACTCCACAGACAAGAAAGCGATCAAAGACAAAGAATGGCAGAGCGTACAAGTCTGAAGAAACCGTCGTAGACAGCGACTCCAAAAGCGAGCTCGCAGACGATGGTGAACAGCCAGCCAGCAATCTGGAAGATAGTGAAAAAGGCACTAAAATCAGCGACCTAGAAGACACAACCGTCCCGGCCGACGACTACAGCGAATCGGTTGTGGAGACGATCGAAACCGGTCCGGTTGAAGCAAATGTATCGTCACCACGGCCGTCCTCGCCTCAAGAGCAACTAGCATCACCTAGCTCACCAGGTTCACCAGCTGCGTCCACCGGATCTGCATCGTCGTCATCTTCGCCCAAGAAGCGTAAGTCGCCCTCGTCTGAAGAAAGAGGAGAAGGCACAAGCAGTCCTGGTGGAACGAAGAGAGTCAAGCATGTACGATTTAGTGATGATATCGGTGCAAATGATGTGGCAGAGACAAGTCAAGTTGCGAGAGAGGATACAGAGTAAGGTAACGGGACCTAGTCGATACGATTAGGGAAAGAGGTTGGAGTTGCGATTGGAGTGCATGTCCTGGCCGGGCATTGAGATCTGGAATGGGTTTATGTAGAAGTGGAGGGATCTATCTGCACCAGTCATGCGAAGAGAGGTAAGTTTGTATGGAGTGCATGACGACGGGATGGCAATAAGCGTCAACATGGTAGAGTGCACTAGGACCATGGTAAGGTTTAGGACACGCGATGTGGGCACTATGTATAAGTATGATTTTCTATTTTTCAATCTCTCCGCATCCCTCTTAACCCTCCAACTCACTCCATTGAAAACCTTTGCTTAAAACCCACCCATAGTGAGACCGTTGACAGCCTTTCTCCTGAACATGCGCAAAGGTGAAGTGGTGCTCGCGCACGTGTTTACCTTTCCAACACAGATACCGTGACCACAGCATGAGTTGACAGCGCACACTTCGTCGGTAGCACAATCGGACGATGTGTTACATGAAGGACGGCTGCACGATGTGGTACCCAGTACACAGACTCCTTTGCCTTCAGAAGTGGCAGCGCATACACAGGTGTTGCCGGCGCCGCAGGGAACATAGGATCCGCACTTGGACTGGGCGCAGGAAGGCGTCTCGGGGACTACAGGCGCCTTGCAAATACCGGCACTGCAAGAGTCTCCGCTTGCGCACTGTCTAGGTTAGCGATGTTGTGTGCGTTATGAATGAATGAATGATACTTACGACGTTGCCGCACGATCCGCAGTTGTTGATGTCGTTCTGGAGATCCTTACAGGTATCGGCAGAAGTACCACAGAGAGTGGAGGTGGCACCAGAGCAAGGGCAGATGGTTGCAGTAGCAGTAGCGGTAGTGGTAACGGTAACGGAAGGAGTGATGGTCTCGGTGGCGGCAGGGACAGTGACGAATTCGGTCTGAGTCAACTCGGTAGTGGTGGTGAAAACCATGGCCTCAGTGACATAGGCAGCCTCGGCGATTGTGGTGGTGGTAGTGATTTGAGCAGTGGCTGATGCAAGTCCCAAGCAGCCGCATGCTGTGGAGACAGTGTCGCAGCCGAACGTCTGAACGGCGGTGGGAGCGGTGTCACAAGATGGAGCAGGAGTAGGCGTGGGAGTAGGGGATGGGGTGTAGATCTCGGAGGAGATCTCGGAGGATGTGATGATATCGCTCGAGTAGTAGATGGAGGAGTAGACAGACTCTTCAGGGTACTCAGCATAGCTAGAGAGGGTCGGGTATTCCAGAGAAGAGCTGATCTGCTCGTAAACGCTCGAGGTCAGAGGGTAAGCCTCTGGAGTAGACACAGGGGAGGCCTCAAGAGAAGAAGCTGAATAGGACTGAGAAGACGACTCGTAGACAGCTGAAGATGCCTCGGGGTAAGCGTCGTAGTAGGCTGAGGAGGAAGCCTCTGGGGTTGACGCAGGGTAAGCAGCAGCCGAACTGGCCGCTTGGTAGTGCTGCGATGAGGTTGCAGAGTATCCTTCAGGAACAGACTCAGAATATGCGGCCTGGGAAGAGACAGCGGCGTAGTAGCTGGCGTGACCACTCGAAGCCGCGGGCTGAGACTGCCCAGGGCCCTGCGAGGCGCTGTAAGCAGCAGCAGTAGCATGCTGGCTAGACGAGCAGGGTGTGGAAGTTTTCACCGGCGTGGGCGTGGCGCTGGACGTGCAAGGAGTCGAAGTCTTGGTGGGAGTGGGCGTAGAAGTTGTCTTGCTCTTGGTGCAGGAAGTAGATTCAGGGTTCCTGGCATCGAGTCCACGAAGGACAAGCGTAGTGCTACAAGAGTAGACTGTGGTTGACTCAGTCTCAGTAGAGGTGGCAGTAGCAGTAGGTGCCGTCTCGGTGATGGTGCCACTGGATACCGTCTCGGTAGTCGTAGTCGTAACGCTAAGAGTGACCTGAGTGGGAGTTGTAATGGTAGTAGTCTCCGTGGTGGTGGCAGACTCGACAATGGTGTCGGTAACAGTGCCGATCTGGAGGATAGATGAGCAGTAGGCCTTGCCATCATCAGCCTGGAGGAGCGCAGTCACGTCTGTAACGTGCTCGCATTCGGGTGCTAGCTGGGCAACGGCTGCGCCAGCCGAGGCCAGAAGGACAAGAGAGCGGGAAAACATTATGATTAGAGTATTAGATGTAAATGATTACGAGAAAAACACTTAGAGAGTGGAAGTGTGTTGACGATAGTGATTGACCTGGAGCTAGACAGCTAAAGAGTGAATGCCGCACACTGGTGAGATGAATGGCTGACCTCTCTTCATATACACATTGTCCTGCAGCGTTGCGAGCAGCCTCGCGCCGTTCAGATAGCAACCGTGCATTCTGGCTAGGCTTGAGGCTGGCGGTCTATTGTTCGCGATAGCCTCAACCTCAGCTCTGGACCTGGCTTGTGGAGATGAGATTTCGCGGGACTGCCGACAAACCAGACCTGATGTAGTATCGTCAGACCCACTTTGCGCACATCCGGGGGATGTTCGATTCAAGATCGTGCATAAGGGTCCTCAGGCAGGCTGTTTTGCGCATAGGCTGTTGCTATTGGTATAACTTATGTAGGTAGAAGGGGTGACAGCTGCAGGGGACTGATGCTGTTATTCTCCTGGCGCCTTACCGCACGCGGTTGGCTTCTACATTGCGCGGGAAGTTCAACACCCTGATTCGGACCAAATCACTACAAACTCACCCTTGCTTTCCCGCAGTGGTTTTTTCCTTTGCCCTCCGTGCACTTCGGAGAGAGCGTGTAGGCCCACGTCTTGCACAAGGGTGAGCGACGATGAGGGTCCAATTCAGCATGGTAAATGGCAACTACCTTCAGCTTTCGAGTCAGGGGCATGTGCTCGAGAAAGTCATACGTTTTTCAGGTGTCGTTTCCAGAGGACAGTCGTCTGTTGTTTTGTGCCTATACGACATCCTTCATCACAGTGCTCTGAGCATCCGGTCGGCCCGAGCGACTTAAGGGAAGCACAGTCAGTACTGTAGCAAAACAACCAACAATAGATCGACAGACTTTCCCCAAGCAGAAGTTTTCCCGCTTCACAACGCCTGTGCCAACGACGATAAGGCCATGGCCTGAGCGTTGCATTTATCTGGGCCAAGTGCACGCAATTCTGGGGTGGATCACTGTCAGGTCACATGCCTGTAAGGAGACGGCTGGTAGCATATGTCTGCCAAGCTTGATCCATTCAGCACGGTGTCTGTCTTGGGTCCTCCGAGAAGCCAATATATTCAGCCTGCACGTGGCCTTCTCTCCTCGGTGTAAGCCTCGATCTCGCTCCAGACACGGCGATATTGTATGCGGTTCAGTACGCACATGATTGGGCTGCGATAACTACCTTCAAAGTGGAAGTCTTAATGCCATGATACTCGAAAATGTACAGGTGGTACAACAGGGGATGATCGCTCAGTGGAATTCAGGACTGAGAATCGTGACGAGAAGAGAACAAAGCAAAGATCAGACCATTCAGTTGCTCCAACTCCTGTCTTTGTGAGCTGCCAGGACTCAGACAGAATATGGAGGTGGAGATGTTTCACTCCCGTTGGAACATTACCAGAATGGAAGAAATAGTAAATATCATTGGGTATACCGAAATTCTGACCCTATTCTCAGACCTGCACCCGGGACATCCATAACGCCTAAGCACCAACACAAAATCGAGACAAACTTTCTCAGCACGCTGCCGCCTTGATCACGTCTCATCTTGTCTTAGCTGCTCAGCAACCGCCACCACCACCTCCATCTCCTCCTCCTCCACCGCACCCACCTCCATCACCACCGCCTCCACCTCCACCATCACCACCGAAATATCCTCCTCCGACGTATGGCGCATAGCCTCCGCCTGCATAAGCGCCGTTCGAGCCTCCGTATGCGCTGTGTCGGTTCTTTCGCCTCTGGCGGCGCGTCTGCCGCATTGGTGGCGGGTAGTCGTAGGCTTGTTTGCTGGATCCGCAGCCCATTGTGATGTATATTGTGTCTTGCGACGGGGTTGGAGAATTTGTTGTGAGAGTTGTACTGGTATTGCTGACTTTTGGTGATTTTTGATCGGAGTTGTACGACGGCTACAATTGAGTCGTGCTGTTATTGACGATGATGATGCGATATAGTGTGTATGTACAGACGCTGCTAAGGTAGATGCAGCGCGTCGTTATTGTTGGAACTGTAACGTGTAGAGGAAGTATGAACTCGCAGTGCTGAATACCCATTAACTCCCCGTCCCATCCAGGCCTTCATATACTGCCCACCCCCTCAGCTTATTCCCTGCAGCTGACCACCGACGTAGCCACGCAGTGCAATGCATCGCACCAACTACCCACTGCCTCAATCTGCCTCGTACTAGCTCTTACCCTCCGCCCAGTCCCAAAGCGGTACCGATACCAAAAGAAGGTCAGACTTTCCCTCAGGCATCCAACGAACAGCGGAGCCACGAACGTCATGATCGCAACATAGCCAGGCCGGTCAACCGAAGCGGCGCGAACGTCGAGCCATCAATGGTAGAGAACTATAAGTACTAGTGCGCAGGGCCTGCCCGACTGACCCTTTCTAGTGCTCTTCGAGAAGGCTGTGAACGAAGATCAAGGGTGCGCATCTTTGTAGATTAGCGAATCAGCGGAGACGCAAAAATGCTTAGCGCAGGACAAGGCTGAGAAGGACGGGTCGTGCGCTGCACGTGATGAGGCTGAGCTGTGCCGCAGAGACATGGCTGTGTTGAGATATGCGGAGATGCTGCATAGAGCATTGAAATGGCGAGTCTGAAGTAATAGTACTGTTTTTGCTTAAGATGCCATGAAGTGCACCAAGCTCAGCGGCTGTTAGACTCACCATGGAAGTGTTCAGTAGAGCAATACTGACAGCGCAAGGTAAGGAAGGATATGAAACAAAATTGTTCATTGGTCAAAATAGTTGAAGCCGTGCAAATTACATGGATATTGAGTCTTGACGCGCCGTTCGCCAGAAGTATCAGACCCTAAGCCCTATGGGAGAAAGAAGATCGCCAAACCCAACCGCATCGATCTATAGTGTCGTTTTATATCGCCATAAGAGATCCTAGAAAGAGGAATAATGACCATGTCGCTGACTCGCTTTACGTTGCATATTCAAACAGGCTGCACCGTTCCAAGGAGAAGAAAAAACTACGATGTATAAGCTTGAGGTAGAAGCGTAACGGGAGAAATCCAGAGTCCCGCCAGAGCAAGCACAATTCGTTGTACAACAGGCCATATCCGCTTATACTCGTGGACCGCGTATGTAGGACCGCCCGTGTGCGGCAAGCACTTGTGTGACAAGGTGTTTATTTGCCCTGCTTCTTCGCTTTCAGAGCCAGGTGCGAGTAGACCCATCCGCCACCAAGCGCCAATAGCACACCGAGCCATTCGCGTGGGCTCAGAATCTTGCCCTCGCTGTACCAGCCGATGGACAGAATAAGGATAGTTTTGAGATGGCTGACGATGTTGAAAGTAAGCGCAGATGTGCGACCAATGATTAAGAATTGCGAGAGGTTGTACATAGAAGCCATGATGCCGGACGCACACACAGACCACAGGAGGTTTGTCGGTACTGCGCTCAGGTTGGGAATTGTATCGAAGAATGGAACGAAGGGGATGAGAAGGCACACGGAAATGGGTGCCTGGTTGAGGAGAAGCTGGGGCGGCGAAACCTGAAAGTCCTCGATCTTCTTGCCGATCCAGATCTGGTAGAGGGCGGTGGAGCAGAAAGCGAGCGTCGCAATGATGACGCCGAAGAAAGCAGTCTTGACTTCCCCGCCCATGGTGAAGGATACGCCGATGCAGGTTGTCAAGATAGCGGCGAGCATCCACTTTGTGACTGTCTTGCGGAAGACGACAAAGTTGATCAGGACAACGGTGGGGGTGGTCATGACCTTGGACAGCTGGTAGAAGCCGATCGAGTTGAAAGTCAGACTGAGGTTTCCGAGGACGACGTAACCGGCGAAGAAGGCGCAAACGGGCATCATGTTCCAGACATTGAGCTTTACGGGCTTGAAGGCGCGGAAAGGGCCGAGGGTGGACAGGAAGAGAACGAGGCCGGTGGCCGTGAAGTGCCACATGACGACCATGAGCTGGCACTGCTTGAGCTGGGGATCGCTGAATACACTGTTGTTGCACTGTCAGCAGACGGCCTAGACGATTTGCGCTGGGCGAGGGCATACCGCTTGCTCAGGAATATCAGCCCCAGCGTCGATAGTGTGTTGATGGAGATCCAGAAGCACGTAACCAGCTTGTCCTTGAGCGAGACGGGCGAGGGCTCAACGGGCTTCTCGTATGTGGGCAGCTCTTCCATCTCGAATTCGGTGCTCTCGCGCGGGTCGACATTGTCGACGAGGCCGTCGGTCGAGGGACGCTTTTCTACTGCGCGCCATGTCAGTCCAAGTTTCGCACTGCGAGTAGAGTCGTGTCAGCGTCTCTGAGGGCCAACGTACCCATGGCGGCGATGTGTGGTGCTAGCGAGCGACTGGTGGGTGCAGCGTCGAGGCTATGCGCTCATGCTCTGGCGAGGGCAAGAGAGAGGCGAGGTGGCAGAGAGTAGAGGGCAGAGGATAGAGGACAGATGAGCAAAGGAGCGGACGCGCGGGGCCTGGCGGTACACGGCGGGCGGAAACGTCGGCGTTGGGTGTCACAACAGAAAGCGTCGAGGAGAGCGATGATGGAAAAGGGTGGCACGCTGGGCCCTGGCGCGGGAAGGGAAGGGAAGGGAAGGGCCAAGACCCCTGTCACCCAACCGCCGACGGACCCAATCTGTGGGCGCTGTTTGGCACGCTGCCTACGCCTAATTTTAGAGGTGAATCGGCGCCGCACGAAGAGGAATGGCAAGCGTACCGTCGACTGCGAGGCCTACCAAAGCCCTCCGTGTCTTGGCCGTTTCCAGAAGCGCTTCCGCCCCCCTCGTTGCTGGCTGTACCCTTCGGCGCTGCTGTACACACGCAGCCGACGGTCCCTTGCAGCTGTGTTTGACATGCGTTCTGATTGTGGCGCAGCCCTCAGCCGTCTGCAAAGGCTTGGTTCGCGTCTGCATCAGTCAGCACTAGAAGGCACTCCCCGCCCGATGTGGTTGTTGTTGTTGTTGTTGTCGTCGTTGTTGTTGTTCTTGTCGTCGTTGTTGTCGTCGTTGTCGTTGCCGTCGTCGTCGTGATAGCCATACTTGTCAAGCCGTCATTGTTTTTGCCTTGTTTACACCTCGCACGCTTCGCATTGCACCGCGAGTTTTATGCTTGTTTGCAGTGAGCCTTGGCTGATGACACGGCAAGGAACATCCGCGTCCCCATCCCCGCAATCTCCCACTCGGGCTTGGTTGTGGCTGTGGCTTGCCCATGGCCGCATAGCACTTGTAAGATAACACGCAATCTACAACGTTCGATTGGTTGATTGCTATGTCTCTGTCAAGTTTACACACTGCCTATTCACTACAAGAACAACCAATGCTACCGGACGAGGGATGACTTCTACGCGATCGTACAGGTCAACATGACCAGCGCCTGGCACCCAGAACAGCTCCTTTGGCTCGCCTGCACGGCTGTAGGCGTCTTCACTGAACTCGCGAGAATGGGCCTGATCGCCTGTAATGAACAGCATGGGGCGGGGCGAGATCGTCTCAATATCGTTAAATGGGTAGAAGTTCACCGGTCCATCTTACCTTCGTGAGCGATTCCACGAGCTCCTGGCAGCGAATCCAATCAGGCTTGATCGAGAGGGCAAACACGTACCCGACGAAGAAATACACAAGCTTCTCCACAAGGGGAGCATCAAAGATGCGCTAGAGCGGGGCGTTGACGATGCACTTGTGGAATACGTTCTGAACAACGCTCCGAAGACCTTCGCAACATTGCAATTAGTACTCCGTGAACCTAAGGACCGCACAAAGGCCATATAGGCTTTCTATATCAGTGGCTTTAGCCGAAATATTAGCTTCGGACAATCTGACTATGTGCGATGTCGACCAATGCTCACGGCCATTTCCACGTTACTTCCCAAGCCCGGAACCATGGGACGAAGTTGACCTCAGACAGTTCAAGACTCTCAGATGGCATTTTCTCGTCCCTAACCTTGATGACGCCGTATTTGAATACAAGTTTGACAATCATCGGCTCCTACCATTCAAAACCAAGGTCGACTCGGTAAAATCAGGCTCAGGTTATTTCGGCGATTTCAGCTGCGTTAAGATGCTCGCCGACAAGCGGACTCTGAGACAATACCCAAAGAAAAAGACAATCAAAGTTGCGCATAAGACATTGCGACCACTATCCAACGTGCCTAGGTTCAACGTTGCTCAAAAGTGGCATCGTGAAGCAAGGGCTCACAAACAACTTAATAGTAATCACCTTGTTCACAGCATTGCAGCCTACCACAAAGTTGCCCAGAATCAACACAACAATACGTACCACCTGGTATTAGAATGGGCTAACAGTAGTAACCTTGCCACTCTCATGACTAGAGATTCTGCAGCCCAACTAGACGGAGATGTCAAGAGAAGTTGTGAACGCATCAAGGTAGTGCTGGAGCAGCTCTTTAGACTCTCAGAAGCCTTGGAGTGTATGCATAACGGAGCATCTGCACAAATCATGTCTGCATCCAAAACCATTCTTCAAGAGGGTCTCACCACGGCTCCGATGGAACAGTCGCCCTTTCCAACGTTCAAAGTCCAGGAAAGGTTCCTAATATAGCGATACCCACATCCAGTGATTGTGACCAAACCCTCACTGTACCAAGCGGCGGATCGTTACAACGCAGGCAAACTTCCTCCAACCCGCAAATTTAGCGACATGGTGATATCAAGCCAGAAAACATTCTTCGTTTCACCAATAAAAACAAGAACGTTCAGCTTAGCACTTTGAAACTTGCGGACCTTGGGAGAGCACAACAACACAATCTCAAACCCGCTTTAAGGGAAACTGTTGAGAAAGAGCGATACAGGACACGATAGTATAAGCCACCAGATCTGTCTAAAGACCTACACAGCCAGACTAAAGAGAAGATATCTTATCTTTTAACATCCAGTCAATGGGTTGTGTTATGTTTGAATGCGTACTTTGGCTGCTCAAGGGTTCAAAAGCCATTAAAATATTTCAAACAACCGACTTGACTATCAACGAACAATCTGCTGCCACGTCATATTGGAGATAAACTAGGAACGCGCACTAGGAGGTAACATGAAAGGGCGTCCCTATGGATGGAGCACATTTTGCAGCAAGATCGTGGAAGGGACAGTGCTATCGGAGACATGGTGAAACTTGTGAAGGATAGGTTACTTCAGGTCAATCTGCCTGTAGATTCCGACAAACCTCAGGAAGGATATCGTACAAATGCAAAAGCTATGAAACAGGAACTCGGACGAATCATAGCAAAAGCAAATCAAGACGAGGAATACTTGTTCAAGGGGGTCGACAAGATTCAAGCCCTGCCTTTACATACAGGAGAAGGTCTCACAACTCAGAAACTCCCTAGTAGATACGATAATTTCCTGTCGCCAGACAGCGCGCTTAGCCCATACCCTAGAACGCAGTCAAGAGTGTATACTGACAATCTGAGAGACACTTGGCAAAACCTGGATGACCACAAATTTGTGGAATCGAAGTTTGCCGAAATTCAGATACCTTTGGCTTCATCGAAATGTTGCACGAGATGCAAGAAGATCAACATCCTGTCCTCGAAACTGAATTTCATAACAGAAGACTTAGAAACGAACTATTACGACAACTCGTGCTCTCTTTGCACTGTGATCTACGATGCAATTGAGAAAGTAGGAATCCGCGAGCAAGAATCAGTCGAACCAGAGAGAGAGTCAGACCATTTCGTTGACAGAAGGACTCGTACGAAGATGCTCCGACTATGCTGTATACAGAATGGTAAGTATGTGAGGCTCGATGTTATTCGCAGGCTCTGACCCGAATACAGGAACTGAAGACGTGCCGGTAGGTACCCCTAATTTGCCCCAACCGTCCGCCAGCCTGACTGCCAATGATCCATTCATGCGCCTTCCCAGAGCGTGGTTGCACGGATGTGACTCGGATTGTCAGAATACATGTGGTGAAAGATCGATCAGTTCCAAACTGCCTCTGAGGCTGGTCGACGTGAAAAATCCCGACAAACCTAAAATCGTCGATGCAGATGTGTTAGTTAGAGGTGTGAGGAGCGTTCGCTATATTGCCCTCTCTCACAAATGGGGTAACATTCCGGAAAATGCCCTGACAAAAGCAACAAATGTGGAGAGACATAAGAAAAGGATAACACTAAAAGACCTACCATGGAGCTTTGTCGATGCAATTAATATCACACAAGCAATTGGATGTGATTATCTATGGATCGACTCTCTTTGCATCACCCAAGGACCTAATAGGGATTCCGCTGAACAAGCCGATTCTATGCAGACGATATTTAGTAACGCCTACTGTGTGATTGCAGCCTCAAGTGCGATGGGTGCGTCTGAAGGATTTTTGAAACGCTACTTCTGGCCCTCTGTGAGATTGGATAATATTTGTGTCTCTGCTGTCACTAATGACTTTAATCGGGACGTGGTTCTAAGTCCCCTGAATTAGCGCGGTTGGGTGTTACAGGAGCATGCTCTTACTTGCCGGACTATATTCTTCACAGGAAACTAAATGCACTAGAAATGTAAAGACGGTGTACGCTGTGAGACACTAAGGAAGCTGATGCAGTCTGTTTCTCTAAATAATAATAATCTCTGTCGTTATGCTAACAGTATCCCAGCGACGAAGTTGCCTTTCTTAGTAATCTAAACTTTCCAAGCAGAACTATAGAAAGATTTAACACTTGTGGTAAATAGATTTATGTCTAGACCGCTCTGTTTAGGCAATATATATCGCTCAAGTTTTCGCACAAGGAGGATAGATCTATTTTAATCTAAGGTCTTATAGATTATCTTACTACTGCTTTTAAGACATAAAGCCTTGCTAGCCTTTTTAAGTGCTTCTAGTGACGCTGCTTATCATAGCAACGTGTCAAGGATGGCCCACCACTCAATAGGATTACCCCAGGTGAGCACAATCCGAGCAACAGCTTTTGACTTCACGGCTTCTGTCACGAATTCATTGCATTCAAAGAAACAAGAACTGTTCTGCGACAACGACAGAAAGCAAGTCGATGGTCACACCAAGTGTGTCATCATAGCTACAACAAAAAACAAGAAAGAGCACTATGCAGTGCTGGTTTTGGCATCAACAAGGTCCAATACATCTGCGACGCATGAGCGACTTGGAGTTGGTCAGTTACTAGATATCTGCATCAATCGCTCGAGCGGAGTTGAGATCGCCATTGGGTGATATGAAGTCACAGCAAAGGGTTCGTGGATACATCAGTGATAGTGCGATAGCGAAAGGATAATACGAAAAGATGTTGTCAGAATACGAGTGAAGACAATCGATTTGCCCTTGGGTCCGGAATTGTCAAGGGGACCTCCCCAACCAACTCGAAAGCACTGAATACACATTCCACAAAGAGATGCACTGCCTGATTCGATGGCTGGATTTGCATGCTTCCAGACATATTTTGCTTAAAGATATATTCATATATGTCGTAAAGTATGAGCACATACGACCATAGGACGTTGAAAACAAGGCTTCCCGTTCGCTCAGCCCTATTTAAGCAACGTACCGGCGGATTAGTAGTTAGGTGGGTGACCACTAGCGAATACCCGCTGTTGTATGTTTTTGTTCACAGATTTTTCCGATCGTCCCCCTCTGAAGGGACAACTGCTTTTCGTTACCCTACGTGTATTTCTCGATCATGCAGAGAAAATAGGATGCTGGATATAGCTATACTAAGACATTCAAGTAGCTCAAAACGCGTACAGAGTGACGTCCAGCTCCGCTTATGAGTATCCGTTGTAAACTTTGTAAGATACGTCGCTTAGAAACTGCTGCTGCTTTAGTACCGCACTGGTCCTGGTATGTGGCAAGATGGCATCCCGCTTTTAGGCTAGTCTTTTGCTGCGGGCACGTTATTTCTTCAAGAGATGGCGTATCGTGATGCTGTGTCTTTTGTCCTGCAGTCACGTGTCAGTCGTACAATACTTGCCTAGATTTTTTTCTCGAGCCCACGTACCACTATTCCAGTTTAGTTCCAGTGTGACGATACCGTTCCGGAAATCAAGCGATGGACTCTGCACGTTGATGCAGTGGCTCAAATAGACCATGCCTGGTTGCGAGACTTATCATTGCATCGGGCAGGTCACCTTCCTTCCTCAAATTCAAATGATCCACAAATATGAGGCGGTTTGTCCCTTTTGTTCTGTTCCAACCAGTCGACAGTTATGTCCCAGTCGGCATCCAGGTCTTCGCCAAGCGTGAGGCGGTAGGCTGAGTCTTCCGGTGATTGCGGCTCTGTCTTTAACCATATCACCCACGAGTTCCAGTTGTGTACTTTTCTGCGCTTGCTGACGTCCCGGAGTGTCTGGAAGAACACTTCGGCAGAGCTGTCAAGATCCAGCCATAGGTTTACTGGGGTCGTGTCCCACTTGAGACTCAACCTCAATCTTCTGTTAGGCGTCTCAGAATCATTGCTGGAGATTTGAACAGGGGGCGGAGTCGATTTGGTGCGTTCTTTCTGCGTTGAGCGGGTGTTGCGGCTCGTAGGCATTGGTGAAGGCTGCGTTGGCTGTTGCTTACCTTCGTTCAAGCCATGCTGTACTTGATGGAACTGATAGCCCTCCATCGAGTGTTGGTTGGACTGATGCAGTAATTGTCTCTGATAGGGCCATGATTCGTTCTGAGACCGGTGGAAAGACATTGGTACTACAGTAGGGCACTGTACCTCTTGCCGATAATCAGTTTCACGGTAGCCTTGGCGATGAGGATGTGCTACAGCACCTGTGTTAGGGGAGCCTGAAATTTGCGCGCATCTGGTCAGTCGAATGGATCGGCAAAGTCACATCATCAGCGTGCATACACACCTGGGTTGCCTCCGCTAAAGTCGTTGTGGCCGAGGAGGACGTCCGTGCTAAGGACATGTTTAGGCACCAAGAAGAATTTTGTTCTGTGAGTGCTGTGGGACTTTTGTCGGCGCCAAGTCAGCCACACTGATTCAGATATGAGAGTCTCTCTACAAGCTCCTGGAGGTACAGCAATCTCTGGAAGTACGATCATATGGGGGCGATCCTCTTCCGGCTCCGCGCCTATCATCCGCTCGTTAACAATATCCTCCCGTATCAGGCTGAAGTCGACAGTAGCAGTTTTTAGAAGGACAACAGGAAGGGTTTCAATGCCTTCTTCGTGGGTATCGATAAGCAGTACTGTTTCTCCTGAAGCAGACGAACCTTTGCTGGACCGCGCTGATGATGATCCTGGCGGGGTAGGTGCGACATTGGATCTTGTTGTCCCACCAGGATGATGTAGGGTTGGAGCAAGCTGTGAGCTTGAAGGACGCTTATGGCCGTGTATGGAACCATGTGATGGAATCGGAATGGCTGAGTTTGAAGGGGCGCGCGAAGCTTGCGATTTCCCCGGCCCCGATATTTGTAGAATCGAGTCGATCTCGTCTTTGACTTCTTTGTATGTACGATAACATCTTGCAAGAATAATCGCTGCTCTATCTGGCTGCTCGTCGAGCAGGCGATCGACTGATTGTGTTGCGTAGGTAAAGGCTTCAGCCATTCTGCGAAGACGAGGTGGATCTCGCAGATGCGAGCCTCGGACCCACCTGCTCCAGCGTCGCACAAACGAGGTTCAGTCGCTGCGAACACCCGCACTAGCCAACACAGGTTCTCTCAACGTCAGCTGATGGTTGCTGCGCAAACTGATAGGAATCCATGAACTGCAGTAGGTAGCGATGCGACAATGGTGCATTGGGAAGATGCTGCGCACCGTCCGCAACTGTGACGAGGCAAATCATGGCCTGAATGTAGCCTACCGGTAAGTGGGTAAGCAAGGCGCAGTCTATTCCGGGTTCAATCAGAACCGCTGAGGGAGTGTTCGCGCTTGCTTGCGATACGCCACGCCGTTCTATCTTGACCGGTAGGCAAATCTGCCCGCAAGTATCATGTGCTCAGAAGAGGGGTACCATGGTCATATGCCCGAGGACGCCTCAGTATCGGCACAAGAAACAAAATGGGTACTAACAGAGTCAGCAGGAAAGCTGGCCAAAAGCTTATGCCCCGATCGCTATCATAACCTCTGTCCTTGCAACGGTTGTTCGAACCAAAGGCTCGCAATCTGTCTGAGTGAAATGTCTTCGCGTCGCGCCTCCTCCAGTATCTCCGACGAGCGATCGATTAGGCCAAGGATAAACTCGGTCAGTCAAAATGTCGCTAGAGATGATGCCTTCCAAATGAACAACGGTTATCTGAAAGTGTAAGTGTATCTTTCGCATAGTACCAAGGTTGGAGTAGTCCTAAGACTTAACAGAGATAAGCTATTCATCAACTGCCAACAGTTCGATCTGACTGCACACATTGCAGCTCCCAGGATTCTAAAAGGTTTCCGGGCCGGAGTGCTGTATTCCGATGATGCCAATCCAATTCTCAATGTTCAAAAGACAGAGCATAAAGAATTGAAACCACCACCTTCCCCTAGAGGCCCCGTGCAACAGCCCGACATGAAATGGATAACATCAAACAAGAAAGCCATTTCAGCACCTTCTGGACGATACTTGCACCTATATAGCAGGTTTTCTGGCAAGTATACAGCCATTTTCGGGAGAATAGATGCAACCATGAGCGGCGCATTCATCGCGCAGAGGATTGTGAACAGTTTTGGGCTTTCACCGAGCGGGACGTTGCCGTCTGGCAATTACGTCGACCTGACTTGCGACACGGGCCCGGGCAAGGAATACAAATCGTACCGGTTTCGCATTCTTGATGGGTGCCCTTTCGATGTTTGTATTGGCACGAGCTTGCAACCTCTCAGCTCACTGGTTGGCAAAAGCAGAGAAGGAACGTCCGAGTTTTACCAGTAAAGTTTGATACACCACAGGATCACCTTCATCGTCGCTTATGCCTGGCGAACAGCGCAGTGCAATCAATCTTCGAACCATGTTCACTCATGCTCCGCTTGCTTACGTTGGTTATTACTGGCAGCGAACATGAGTGCCAAGGCTATGCGCCCACGCTGTAGCCCGCTCTGCAAAGGAAAGTGCATAATGGCGCGGTCGCCGACCAACCATACATCTGCCTGCAGGGTATTCACTGGTCAGCTGCAATCGTTGTCAGTGCGCAATATGTACTGCGCCTCTGGGAGGGTGTCAGACAAGTTCGTTCGAGATAAAGCCGATGCCCCCGCCATGTCTCGCTGCGGTGCAACCCTTCAGCCTTGCGTTCCTGCTGTCAAATTTCGGTATCTAGATACTTGGAAAAATGGTAGGATCATCTAGAGCCATGAGAGAATTGAGCTAAAGCATCATTCCAGGCAGAAGCCCTGTTGTGTGTCTCGGTGCTGCAGAACACCACGTCCCTGTTCGAGCAAGCGTTTCGCATCCTGCGGCGCCTCCGCACGGCGTACGAACGGCAAAAGAACCTCGTGGATGTGCTTAACCAGCACGAAGCTGAACTGAAGAGCATCAAGACAATCATCGGCATCATCGAAGATGAGAAAGAACTCCAAACAGATGCTGTGGGCATGGAGCTAGCCCGAATCAAAGATGTCCAGACCAAACTGAAAGACCTGCTTGTGTTTCTCGACCCGAATACAAAAGGAAGAATGAACCAGATCGCTCGCCAGTTCGTACATGGGTCTGCGGACGAGAAGAAGCTAACTGTCATCATGAACGAGCTGGGGACTGCCAAACAAACGCTCCTTTTGCGCATCCAAGTTGCACAAGTCGGCGTCATGCGAAACATGCAGAAGGAGCTAGTGGCTAATGCGGAAGTGATACAGCGGATTGATGAATCTCTAAGGGAGCAGGTCTTAAACTGTGAAGGACTTCGAATCGCCCGGTTGCTGAAAGATCGCAGTCCGGCGGGTGAGTGTAACGCATGAAATGCTTTGCCATGAAGATGCTAATAGCAACAGATGATGGCACCGTGTCCATAAGCGCGGAGGAGCTGGCGGCTGTAACCAGGGTTGAGAGTGACGCCAGCAGCGACGATGGAACCCTTGTCGATGAATCAGATGCGCCTCCTCATGACCTTCCTATCAAAAATGGGCGTGATGTCCATCACAACAAGGCGAAAGATGAGTCAGTACAGATCAATGCGGCCATCGAAAAAGATATCTGGAAGGACTTCGATCGTATTTCTATAAGGCACAACCAATCAGAAGGGCGCGCTGTGCAGGTCAACCACGCCAATCCGCTAGAGGTGATGGCATTCTTCAGAAGCTGGCAGAGAGAAAATAATGCAAAGTCGCGCCAGAAGCCTTATGAGAGCGTAGTCTGATTCCAACACTGATCGATCCGCTGTAGTCGTTCGTCATTTTACGGCTATTATGACAGGCACAACACTCTTCGATTTTTGTTCTGATCCAGCTACGGACAGGTGCGCAATCAGGGGTACAAATATGATCAACAACTATCTCACATGCCAATACCCGAAGTTTCCTGTAAGTAATGCAGAGACAACGTGCGCTGAGTCGCTGAATGTGGAGCTTCCAGAAGTGTTATTGAACAAATATTGATGATCTGCGCCAAAACGAAACCTGCTGGCAATTCCGCAGGCTCCGGATGTCTGCTTTATACCTAGAGCACTGGCAGTCAGAGTTTACGATACGATGTATAAAGTTCTGGTTAATATCAACAATGCAGCTTCTTGGACACTCTTGATGACCTCCTTCAGAAAAACAGCCTTAATCGTGACCTGCAGTGATATCATTAAGCATGCCACCAACTCAGAACTAAGAATAACAAAACACATCTGTAATTCAGCTGCCATATCGATCTGCTCCTCAAAAGAATAAGAGATCTAAGCCTTGCTAGAAATTGGAAAAATTTGGCGCACAGAAGTGAAAGAAGCGGAAGCGTCAGAACGCGACCAAGAGGCGAGCCTCTGCAGAAGCCCCTTTCATAGACTTTCCCGGCATAACACTGGCGCGCCAGGATTGACTCAGTTGCGAACAAGCTGAACTTTTGTGTATAGGAAGGCGTGTGGCCGCTTTTTGGGCTTGATACATGCCAATGTCAGAAAAGATGACTAAACGTACTTATTTCAAACGAGCGCCAAGATCGTACAAACTACGCCCGTCATTTCTGGTGGCATTTGCCTGCACAATCGTGGGGCGTATTAAAGAGAGGTACATGCCCTACTAACGAATACCCGCTGTTGTATGTTTTTGCCGAATGTTTTGCACGTCTAATTCCGTCCGGAACATCCCTTTCTATCCACGGCTGTCTCCACCACTCGTAGTACCGGGGGATGGCCCTGGTACTGTTTCAAGTGTGGATTGCCCAACACCATAGAGTAGTTCTATGTTTTTAGTTTTGTCATGCTGATGTGTTTGACTTTGTTTGAGCTGGCTGTAACGCATTCATTTTATGTGAGTTTCAATATGAACTGGACCTAGACTCAAGTAACTGCTTAGTAAGATAGCGGTCGAACGAATCATCATCATACCCAAAGACTTGGAGAAGGGATAAAATATTTTCAAAGCGCCTGCATGCACTGTGCAAAGTTGTGTTATGAGGAAGGACGATCGCACTAGCTCCGAATATTGACTAGTGGCAAACTCACTTTGACTCCACAGAGCCCCAACTTCAACTTCGAGAATCGCCATCAAGGAAATTCTTACCGCAACCACAAAAACAGCTGACCATGGCGACCGCAACGATGACCTATATGGACTTGCCCGTCAAGAGGCGGCTGCCAAAGAACATTAAATTGCCGCCTGAAAACGAGCGGTATATGCGCGCGTGTGCGGATATCGCCTCTGCTCTTGTGCAGGATTATGAGGCCCAAGCTGACGGCTCGAAGCCGAAGAAAGACTTGAATTTGAACCAACTGAGAGGTCAAATTGCAAAGAGGCATTACTTGAAGACGCAGCCGCCTCTCACAGCAATCATTGCAGCTGTGCCAGAGCACTACAAGAAGTACATTTTGCCGAAACTGATTGCGAAGCCGATTCGTGAGTTCCCTGATTGGTCAACATCCGACTCGGTACTGAAGTGTTATAGGAAGTGCATCGGGTATTGCAGTGGTGGCAGTCATGTGCAAACCACATCGCTGTCCACACATTGCATACACTGGCAACATCTGCGTCTACTGCCCTGGAGGGCCAGACTCCGACTTTGAATACTCGACGCAATCTTACACAGGATACGAGCCAACGTCTATGCGCGCCATTCGAGCACGCTATGACCCTTACGAACAAGCTCGTGGCCGTGTTGACCAGATCAAGTCTCTGGGTCACAGCGTGGACAAGGTTGAGTACATTATCATGGGCGGCACATTCATGTCGCTGCCTGAGTCATATCGGGACGAGTTCATATCACAGCTTCACAACGCCCTATCCGGATATCAAACAAAAGATGTCGACGAAGCTGTTGCTGCTGGTGAGATGAGCAATACCAAGTGCGTTGGAATTACAATCGAAACACGACCTGACTATTGCCTCGATCAACACTTGTCGTCCATGCTGAGGTACGGATGCACACGTCTTGAGATTGGTGTACAGTCTCTCTACGAAGATGTTGCACGAGACACCAACAGAGGACACACCGTAGCCGCCGTTGCAAAAACCTTCTGTCTATCCAAGGATGCCGGATTCAAGGTGGTGTCCCACATGATGCCCGATCTCCCTAACGTGGGCATGGAGCGGGATCTCGACCAGTTTGTCGAATACTTTGCCAACCCAGACTTCCGTACTGACGGGCTGAAAATTTACCCCACGCTCGTTATTCGTGGCACAGGTCTGTACGAACTGTGGCGAACAGGACGCTACAAGAACTATACGCCTAATGCTCTCATTGATATTGTAGCCCGAATCCTCGCCCTCGTACCGCCATGGACCAGAATCTACCGTGTACAGCGCGACATTCCCATGCCACTGGTCACGTCTGGCGTGGAGAACGGCAACCTCCGAGAGCTGGCGCTCGCACGCATGAAGGACTTTGGGACCACATGTCGCGACGTGCGCACGCGCGAAGTAGGTATCAACGAAGTGAAGCACAAGATCCGTCCTGACCAAGTGGAACTCGTGCGCCGTGACTACACGGCCAACGGTGGCTGGGAGACATTCCTCGCATATGAAGATCCCAAGCAGGATATCCTCATTGCGCTGCTGCGGCTGAGGCAGTGCTCGAAGGAGCATACGTTCCGGCCTGAGTTGACGGGTCAGCCGTCGAGCTTGGTGCGTGAGCTGCACGTGTATGGAAGTGCGGTGCCAGTGCATGCGAGAGATCCGAAGAAATTCCAGCACCAGGGCTATGGCACACTGTTGATGGAGGAGGCGGCGCGGATTGCGGCCGAGGAGCACGGGAGTAGGAAGATTAGTGTTATCTCGGGTGTGGGTGTGAGGAGTTACTACGCCAAGTTGGGGTACTATCTGGACGGTCCGTACATGAGCAAGGACCTGGAGCCGGCATGGGAGCGCGAGTGGTGATGATGGTGATGGTTCATGTGAATAACAACGAGTACATGTCCTAGTTGCACCAAGTGAAGTTCTGTTAGTGCTCTGCCCCTGGATGAGCAACACATATTCAGCTACATCAACCAAAGATACATTGGCGTTCTGTCTACTCGGCAGTACAGAGAGAGTAACAAAGTAAATCCAAGAATAACGCCATGCCATGCCCTTCCCTCTTGTTTGATTAACTATGTGGATTAGACGGTCCCTGCAATGCTCAAATCGCGAATCTCCTGCAGCACCTCCTCGACTCTTGCATCCAGCTCGCCCTGGGCATACTGGTCTCGTGTATTCGCGTCCAAGTACTGCTGGACCTGGGCCATGCGCGAGTAGGCTTCTGCGCAGAAGCGCAGCTGGATCTTGACAAGCGCTTCGAAGCTGGGGTCGAGGTAGGGGACACGCAGATCGATGAGCTGGGGCAGCTCGGTGGTCAGGGTCTCGTTGAGCTGGTCGTAGGCGGCCTTGGCAAGCTGCTCGTCCTTTTCGGCGCGGGGCAGCTTGGTGACGTCCTTGTCGGGCTTGTCGGTCAGCTTCTTGACCTGGGCGCGCATGCGGTCGTAGTCCATCTGCTTGTGCTCGCGCTTGGTGATGCAGGCGTTGATGTCGGGGAAGTAGGAGCAGAAGCGCTGGATGGGGTCGAGGACGGTGGTGCGGTAGGGCCCGTCGAGGGCCTTGATGGTCTCGGCGTCGAGGTCGGTGACGGCCTGCTTGTAGGAGCGCGAGACGCCGTCCTTTGTGCCGGCGTCGCCGTAGAAGGCGTCGATGGTCTCGGCGATGCGCATCTGCGAGGCCGTCATGGCGCGCAGCGAGTCGAGGTAGCCCTTGGCCTCCTTCTGCAGCTTGTTGGCGGCCGTCTCCATGGTGCGGTAGCGGCGCTGCTCCGTCTCAAAGTCGCGGTCGTTTGTGCGCTCCACCTGGCCCGTCTTCATGAGCACCTGCGTCGTGGCGCGGTTGACGCCCTTTTTGAAGCCCGTCCAGGACATGGTGGTGTTGAGTTATGTGCAGGTATTGTATGGTGTTGTGTTGTATGCGGCGGGCCGGTGGGCTGGACAAGGACGACGACGTCTGGATATGTGGATGTGTGGATGTGTGGATGCCTGGATGTGTGGATGTCTGGATGCTGTGGCTGGTGCGGTGGGTTGTTGGGTGTTGCGGGCAGCGCGGGGGTCACGTCGGTCGTGGGTCGCTGGGATGCCGGCTGGCCGTGAGCGCTGGGCCATGACGATGTTTGCGTGTGGCTGAGCAGCGGCGCATCGCAACCAACCCACTGCGCGCCGAGAGCTCGTCAATGCTGTCTCTCCGCAGGACAGCGCAATGCGCCCTGAGGGCAGCACGCACAGCACACACGCCATGCACAGCACACACACGATGCACAGCACCTGCACCAAGCACAGCACCTGCACCACGCATAGCTAGCCGGCTCCTCTCCACCACTTCCACTTCCACTTCTACCACTTCTACCACCACCACCACCGCCTCCCCCTCCAATCC